>CATIWR010014658.1:0-18172 GCA_949677035.1 Omphalea diandra | reverse complement strand
TCACAAAACTGAAAATTTTCATTTGGAATAAAAACTATGCAGCTCCATTATTTTCTAATTCTGGTTTTCATTTTCAACAATGATGTCGTATGTAATATATTTTCAAGAAGACTTGATATTATATAGTATAATTAGGAAATTAATCATATAATCTTAAAAGCAATTGTTTTCTATTCTATCTCATTGTGAGCGGCTACTTACCTGCAAGCAGTGGCAACCCTTGTAGCTGGGGAGGATCAAGAGCCATAACAAAAGAAATTGAATCCCTTCAGTTAGCTGCAGGTGCATTATGCAAATCAAAATTACTGTTACGCACAAGTTTTCTCATATAATCCCGAGAGTGTTGGGCTAATGGTACAGCCTAATATATTTAGTAATTTATGCAAATTCTTCTCTTGATTTAAATCTGAAATTACATAATATAATAGATATATTATACAATATACATAAAGTGGTACCTATATGTTGATAAAATTTGCACAAAAAATATTATATAATATTTTTACACCATATATATAATTTAACAATTATATTGTGTTAATTTTATATTTTCCTGAATAATTTTATTGAAATAAAAAATTATATAAAATAATAAGTAAATTACACAGTGAAATAATTATTACTTAGATGTTATAAAAAAAACACAAATACTTAATGATAAATTTCTAGCGGTAAAAATTAAAGATTGCTGATTATTATTATTATAAATGTTGCTATTTTTATATGTAAGATTTTTAAGTTTATGTGTCATATATTTAATAGTAGATTTGTCTATTTTTTTAGTTTGAAATTACATAATGCAATAGATATATCATAAAATAGATATAAAATGTTACCTATAAGTTGACAAAACTTACACAAAAAATATTATGTAATATTTTATGCTATACATGTAATTTATTAACTATCTTGTGTTCATTTTTATGTTTTTGAATAATTTAGTAAAATAAAAAATTACATATAATAATAAATAAATTACATACTCTGATATAATTTTACCTAAATGCTGTAAGAATTACGTAAAATACTTAATAATAAACTTTTGGCGATAGAAAAAAAAATTGCATTGATTGTTCTTATAAATGTTCCTATTCTTAAATATAAATTTATAAGTTTATATATGTAAATTCTTCTATTGATTTAGATAATAATTTTTCAAATTTGAGATTATACAATATTGTAGATATATTATGCAATATAGATATATATATATATATATATATGTTACCTATATGTTAATAAATTTTACACAAAAAAAATAATATTATGTAATATTTTATACTATATATGTAATTTATTAATTTTTATATTTTCTTGAATAAATTTATTAAGATAAAAAATTTACAAAATAACAAATAATTATATAAACTGATGTAATTATTACCTAAATGTTATAAAAACTAAATAAAATATTTAAAAAATTAGATTACTTGTTAACTTGTTTAACAATAAATATAATCCCAATATAATAAATGGCTACAATGATATTTATATGATCCAATGATAAATTATAGATTAAGACATTATAATAAGGTGTTGTATAAGACATTCTAGTTTTCACCCAAATTCATAATATTATTCTATCATGAAAACATTATAAGTTTGATTCAATATATCCTATAAAATCTCTGTTTCTATGTTGTATGTAATGAAAAAGATCAAATACAACCAAAAAAAATAGGATGGTTGATAATCTTTTGTAAGAAGAAGCTTTTTGACTTATGCAGTTAGAGCTATAAATGCACAACTAAAAGAGGAAGGGTCTTTAGTATTATTAAGGATATTCAAAACAGCAGAAATAACATCTCTATCTAAAATATTTCAAAAAGTTTGAAAGAAAAAGACTAACACACCATTAGAAGTGTGCAAACCATTCAAATTAAATCGAATCAATTAAACTGAAAAAATCAAAAATCAAACTTATAAAAAAATAAAATTAAATTATTGAATCAAGTATTAGAACCAAATCGAATTGAATTAATTTGACTCGATTCAATTAGAATTTCGTTCAGTTTTAAACTAAATTTTTTAAAAAATAGATTTTTAATATAAATAATAGTTTTTATAATATATTTCTCGTACAAATAGTAAGTTCTTAATAAATTTTTAATATAAATAATGAATTTAAATAGGTTCAATCCATTTAGATTTGATTTAATATAGTTTAAATTATTTTAATTTAATTTAAAATTAATTCAATTCAGTTCGATTAAATAAAAAAATTTTATAAAAAATAAACCAAACCGAATCTATCGAATTTTAAGAAAAAATAAACCAAATCTATATAAAAATTGAACAAAAAAATGAACTGGTTCAAATCAGTTGATTTTTTCGATTTAAACTGAGTTTTACTCAGCCCTACATACCATTTGGATAAGGAGTTGTTAAAAGACGCATCTGTCTTAATGCTGCAGAAATCTGCTTCTTAACGTAAGGCACCAGTAACTGATCATTTGTACGGTCATCTTACTTTCAATAACCTGCAATACAGATACAAGTCGTGAAGATGAAACTAAACATAAGAAGAGTATTTGCCCCAAGATTGGTTGATTAGTGGTCTGGCTTGAAGCCAGCTCAAAAAATCGATCTTATTGAGTTTTCATATGTATATATATATTATCAAAATTCTAACAGGTAAATTCCTGTAGTAATCAGTCAAGACTATAGCAATATTATTCCCACCCTTAACACCCTACCTCTGTCGTCTTGGATAAATTCTATCTGATCCTGTCTCCGCCCATGATTAACTTTTTTGAGCCGAAAAACACAGTATTGTGATCTCCGTCTTGAAGCGACAACGTCCTCGTCTCTATCTCCACATGATTCTTTTACAATGCAAAATTTCAAATAACTGAGCAATAAGATTGCTTTGATCAATAATTCTATCCCCGGTTTGCACCTCTTCCTGCAATTCCTGGATTCTGGTTTCAACCGTTGAGGTTCTCTAGTATCCGAACCAAAATTATATTTTTCCCCCACTCCAAAAGAGCTGCTCCACTCTTCCAACCAACAACCGGTTCATTGTAAAGTTCCTGCCATTTCTCGAACATTTGGAGCTTGGAAGGCATCCTTCCAATCAACAACTGGTTGATTGTTGAGTGTCACCTTCTGCTGGAGTCACCCATTTAAAATTATTTGTTCTTTACCATCCCGATAAAATACTAGTAGATTAATCACCTCCTGCAAAAACCCGTACCCACACTGCACGCCATATTT
The DNA here is from genome assembly GCA_949677035.1 of Omphalea diandra. Lineage (NCBI taxonomy): Eukaryota > Viridiplantae > Streptophyta > Magnoliopsida > Malpighiales > Euphorbiaceae > Omphalea > Omphalea diandra. Next base: position 14,956 of record CATIWR010014658.1, on the reverse strand, counting down.
GTTTTCTTTACCACCTTGCCTCTAGTTAGATGGCTGTTAGTAGTAAATCCTGGAGGAAGCAGATGAATTGTCCAGAACATTGGGCTGCCCTATGAATAGTTGCGGGACTCTTGCAACGAGTCATCCCAACAACTATGCCGCGGCAATAAAACATCAGATCGACCACCCAACCAGCAACTGCTTCCGACATCAGATTCTCAAGCAACCAAGCAGAAGTGATTGAACAACATTCCAAATTAGTGGTCTTATGTGTGAATTTGATATAGCAGAAACCTTAAAAAGTGCATTGGAATAATAGATAACAACTAAACCTCAACTGTGGCCATAAATGGAAGAGTACATAATAGCACAATCTCAAAATTCAAAACAACTAAAACACCTCTTTCTTTTTCTCCTTTTAGGTTGCTAACATCTAGAAGAAAATCTGGTACATCCATACAAACCTAATCTTTGGCAAAATCAAGATCGATTCTAGTAGTAAAAGATAAACCATCATACAGTCAATACTTCCTCTTTACATTGTCTTGGATTTCGGAGCCTTTTTCTTGAGCTGTCTCCTTGGAATCGAGTTCTTCATGCCAATGAAGAACAACAATGCCCCCAGAAGTGTCAAATTCTGAGAAAGGAAACAAAAAATTGAATATTTTTGTCAGTTTTTCTCTCAGATGCATACCAGAGTAAGCAAATTATCGGTGCATTAATTCTTTGAGAAATAGAATTAATAAATTACATTTAAGGTGTTAAAAAAACAACTCTTAAAAAAATTAGAATTATTACCTGTGTGAACTTCATGAAAAGCTGATGAAATTCTTTCTTGTCAGCATCATAGTTGTAGAAGTCGTACAGAATCGTAGTAAAACATGCCTGGTGCAAAGTCTAAACAAGAAAGAAATAAATCCTAACTTTGACTCAGTTCCACAAACTGCCAGTTCAAAATAAGTGAAGATAGACCATGATACACACCAGAAAAATTGCACCAACAGAAGAGCCAAAGATGAAAAGAAGTCCTCCAATGCCCTTCATGGCTATAGCTGCAGCAACTGCATGCTTCGCCTGCAATAACCACAACAGTTATAATACCCAAACAAAACAAGCAAGAAAAACATAGCTAAAATACAAGTAAAGAATCACTCACTTCAACAGGTGGCATTTGAATCCCAGCATGAGTCTTGAAATTTCTTGAGAAAGCATTATATTTTAGTGCAAAGGTTTTTGCAGCTGGTCCGCCATCGATACCAAAGTTATTGAACCTTAACAAGAATAACAACAAGGATCTGAAATAAGCATAACAGCCAAGAATTTAACAGAAAAACGATTCCAACATCCTAAGACCTCATTTCCCAGGACATAGAGAAAGCATATAGGGTGGACATGAAGAATTAGATTAAAAAGTGCAAAGCAGTAGGCTGATAACGTGCCCAATGAAATCCTGATTAAGAAGTACAAAAATGAGAACATATCAGAAATCTTCTTATGTTGAAGGGAAAACAATTCATTTCAGCAGCAGCAACAATTGTTTTGGAATGGAATCTGTCAAATATCTATCATTGAAGTTGACAAATGGCTGACTGCCCCACCCAAAAGAAAAACAGTTTTACTCCATTGCCTAGGTTTTAGAATATACTAGGTTGTAGTCCTACACACATCTGCTATGCTAGCAGCAAAAGATCAAATGTGATATCTAAGTAGGCCAGCATCCAAAAGTCCCAGAGAAATTATAAGAATAAGCATTATGTTGGTCCAATGACATTGTCAATGTAATGAAATGAGTCTACAAATTAGTTTTATAACAATACTGCTGAACACCACAAAGCGCCCGTGTGCAACGAGTGAAACCACGTTTCTAGATCTCTCACCGTAAGTTTTAACAATATCTAATGCTGTTATATTCAACATCTCATTTATTCCTGTTGCATTTGGTACCATAAGCTCCTAAATATAGAGTGTTTATTCCAATAAAGAAGTAGAAAAACATCCATTGAGTACAAAAAGGATTAGTAGATCAACTGAGCATAGTCTAGATGGCTCAAAAAGGGTATGACATGTAAGTAATTAAATTGATTTATTGTGTTTTGATATTTGTCATCCTTTATTATCACCAACAAATAACAATAAATATAACATGTAAAGCATAAAACTAATAAGACACATGGCCACCCAGAATTATTTTGCTCAAATCAGTCCAAATATTGTGACATAACTATATTAAAATCCAAAGCTTAACTCATTATTGCAATTAATCCTAAAATCATATATTTAACAATTAAATCTTTTATACTCTTAAAATCCTTCAGCATGTAATATATTCAAATTTTACTTCACTTTATTTTATTATGTTTAAGATCAAATGAGTACTACATTGTGCTTAAAAACATTTATCACATTATAAATACCATATATAAGAAATGTCTTTTGCCATCCTCCTCATAAGAATTACAACTTTTGCCAAAGGCAATCATATTCTTTTACATTTTATTTATAAAATAAATTTTAAAAAACTACATGCTTTATTTTTTTTCTTTTTTTTAGTTCACTTTTGTATTTTCTTTTTATTTTTTAAATGTTAATGAATAGGGCTCATATTTGATCTTAAACATAATAACAAATTTTTTTAAAAAAAAAAAATGAAGTAATAGGTAAATAGATTACACCACTATTATAAAAACAAATTACAATCAAATATTGTACTTTCAAAATTTCTCATTGTTTACCCAATTTTCATAATTTCTTCTATACATATTTTTTTTATTTATTATAATATTGTAATTTATCCATTCCACTTTTTTTAAGTTATAAGATTAGATAAGTGCTATATTATGTTCAATAATATATCCATCTCATTCAATACCATATGAAATAGATACTATCCATCTTCAATAAATAAAAATTTTCTTTTACATTCAGTTATATATATTTTAAAACGAACCTGTACACGTTACTTTTTTTTTGTTAAACTGCATTTGTTTTTCTTTTATAATTTGTAAAGTAGAAAATTAATTAATTATTAATTTTATTATGTATCTCCAAAGACAATAGGATGAGTAGAAGAGCCTCATTAATTAACATTGAAAAAGAAAAATAAAAATAAAATACAAATGAAAAAATTGCACCTCAAGAAAAAGGGAAAAGAGCCTTAAATATTTTTAAATAATATTTACAGATAAAATGTAAAAAATTTACATTTAACTCTGAATGACATAAAATTATAATTTTTAAGCCAAATCACATTAAAAACCCAAACCTTTCCGATGTTTCACCACCATATCCAAACCTTTCAAAATAGCTAATTGTATTCAAAATTGACCAAACTTATATCAAGTATACTAATGGCCAAATTGGAACTAAGAGATTTATGTCAACTATTGAAATGATTGTCATTTTTACTTTAAAAATTTATATTATCAAAGTTATAATTAGCTAAAATTCAAAAAAAATGTAAGATTAATATTTTAGCTGGTAATAAAATTTTAAATAATTTTAGAAAAACAAAAAAATAAATTTTTTAATTTCAATTGATTTTAACTCTCATAAGTAATTTTATAATATGTATGGCAAATGACATAAATCTTTCACCTTAACTTTGACTATGAGAACAATCAATACAAGTTTGGCCAATTTTGGATAAACCTATCTATTTCAAGAGATTTAAGTCCAATGGTCCAAAAATAAAAAGGTTTGGATTTTTTTATCATCAAAAGACATTTCTTATACAAAGTATTTGCATTGGATAAATGTTTATTGAATATTATATATCACTAATTTGATCTTAAAACATAATAACAAAAAGTGAAGTAAGAGTTGATTACATTACAGCACTATGATAAAAAGAAAAATTCGTGTGAAACAGAAATTAAATGAATTCAGTAAACATTTATGGATTTGAAACTATAAATATATACTTTTAAAAGCTTTAATTTTAGGATTTAATTGCAATAATGGGTTAACTCTATGAGTGGGTGGTTGTAACAAATTACAGTGTGGTCTTAATGCCACCCAAGTTCTTTTTCTATTGAATTTTCAATAAAGATGTTAAAAATGTAGAAAATCCAATTAAATGTAATTCTTGAATGCCTAATAATTTAGAAAATCCAAAAGTATGTGTGTATTTGCAATTATAATCCAAACTTATAAATTTTGTAATTGAGACCCATTTTTGAATTCTAGTAACAATTATAGCCAAAATTACAAATTTAAGAGAAAAAAGAGTGTTTATTAGGTTATAATTAATTAATATTTAATTTATTAAATAGCAATTAAATTATAATTGATAATTGGTAAAAAAATTAATTAATAAGTGAATAATAAACACACTAAATTTCTCCTACTTTTGTAATTTGGCTATAATTGTTTCTCAAATTCAAAAATAAGTCTCAATTGCAAAGTTTATAAATTTAGGCTATAATTGCAAATACGCACATACTTTTAAATTTTCTTAATTATTAAGTCATTCTTGAAAGCAAAAAAAAAAAACTTTAATTCATGCACTCTTGACAAGGTAATTATGTTTACCGTTAACAATCTTCATCATTAACTATTTCCATAATAATAAATTTTGGCTCAATTGAGCTACCAAGCATCATTCCGTTGAATATCACTATGACTAGTATCATTTAAAAACTAATATACACAAATGTAAGAAAAACATTGCCTCATTAAAAAAAAATATGGATTATTGGTCCAAAAAATCCAAACATTTGCATATTTTGACGATTATATCCAATTCTTTCAATTTTGGCAAATTTAATCAATTTTATAAAAAAAAGTTTTGACAATTATGACTAATTTGAAATTTTGATCAACATTAGATGACATAATTCATGATATATATCTATGTAAGATTGGATTTTAAAACTAATGGAACTCACTGAACTTATATAGATGAAATATAATGGATTATGTCAATCTAATTTTAATCAAAATCTCAAATTGGTTATAATTGCCAAACACTCTTTGAAATTGGTAAATTTGCCAAAATTAAAAGAATAAGATATAATTGTCAAAATACGCAAAGGCTTAGATTTTTTTTGAGCAATAGGCCAAAAATATTAATATGATAAAAACGTGTCTAAGCTAACCAAGATCTACAGGCTCCCTATTTTTCAATGTGATAAACAAGATATACTCCAGTTAATACCATTATTCAAAACAAACTCATAGCAAGAGGAAATTAACGCACACATAGAACAGAAGGCACAGGTCATAAATTCGAACTTTTATCTATTTAGTTAGGCGCAGATAAAACAGGCAAAATGAATTCGGATATCAAAATTCAACCTTAAATAGAAAAACTGTGTCCTCATTTTTCTTATTATAGTAAACAAAAAGTAAAATAAATAATGAATTAGTTCGAAAGTAAGAAGCAGATCTGGAAGTGGAAGGGCATACTCTTGCCAAGCGGAGAGGATGAAGACGGAGGCGAAGAGAACTCTGCCCACAAACGCGACGAAAGCCATTACTGTACGGACGGAGACAGAGAGAAATTTTCTCCTTTTTATTTTCCCTTCTTGTTGGGTTTAAACCGAGACAGAAGAGAGGTATAAAAGGAGCAAACAGAGGCGGCTTTTTTTAAATATGAAAGAGTAAAATTTCCCAGCTTGGGCGCCTAAATGCTCTGGCGGTCCAAAGGGTATTAACGCGTGTACATAGGGATCAACTCGCTTTGTGAGAAGGACGGGTTTGTATTTGATACAGCTTACACGTCGACTGACCAATCAGATTGTTTTAAATGGTGACGTGGTGAAGTATTTTCGCGAGTAACGAAAAGTGCGATACGTCTAAGAGTGCATTGAAAGGTTACTGTTTTTGTAAATTGTTCAAACGGGGTAATTTGAATTGGAACTTGACTTTTGGCGTTGGCAACTGGCAGCCCTTTTCTCTTGGGAAGTTCTTGTTTGTTTTTTACTATTTTAATTAAATATGAAATTTTTTTATTTTTCTTTAAATTATGAATATGGATACTTCATTTTTAGAATTTTTTTTTCCCCCCATAATTAGCAAATGAAAAAGTTCCATTAATATTGAGTAACCTATAATCCATGTTTTCATTCCACCATCAATAATTGTCTCTTGAATAATGGCATTGTGAAAACTGTTTTCTTTTGTAAGGAAATATAATATGGATATGGAAAAGAGCAATGGATTTCTTATCTTAGAACTTAGGATAAAATAATCTTTTCATGATTAGTAATAATTTTCATGGAATAAAATTAAAAATTTGAAGTCAAAAGTAAAGTTCAAGTAACAGAAACAAATGTCAAGACCTTTCATATATCACGATTTGTCTCAATATAACTTATAGTTTTTCACGTTATTTAAAATTTTATATATAATATTTTGTCAACTAATAATTTTATAATATATTTTTTATTTTTAATTATATTTAATAAAAAATAACTATATTTTACTAATTTAATAATTAAAATTATAAATTATAAATTATAATTATAGTTAATGAAAATGAACATATATTTTAGGGCATCTAAAAAAATAATAAGCAATCTTTTTGAAAATGAAAGAGTAATATTTTTGAATCAAAATATTTTTTATATAACTCATAAATGCCCTATACGTAGGCATTTATATTGATTCAAAGAAATAAGTTGAATTAAGCAATTGTCTAGATTGACTTATTAGTAAAAAGTATATTTCACTTAAACTTCAATTATTACGTAATTTAATTTGAAAAAAATTGTAGACTTTTTAATATAAATTATATGAATATTAATATTTAAAACAATAATTATTTAAATTTCCATTTACTTATTAGTTGATTTTCTATACTTAATATAAATAATACATACACACGCACACACACACACACACATATATATATAACCAATATAAAAATAATATCAACTATTTTTCAATTTTTTCCTCTAAGCTAGATGCATGATACTTAGAGATTACATAATTAAACTTATTAATTATGATATATCTAATATATTATATTTGGAGAACTTCATATATTTTAAAACTATTCAATTTTGTTAGTATTTAAATATTTTTTTTTATTTTTAAAATATATGACTCTTTGGATATAATATATATTATTTTAGTTAAATGTGATTATAATTTAGTAATTATATTTTTTATGTTTTAATTTACACATAAATGTTAAAAATATTATATAGTTAATTATTTGTTAATGAGTATTTATGGGTTATCTAAAATTTTATGAGTATATACATTAGTTTAATATTTATTATCTAAATGGGTATGGACGTGGTATAGGTAGATTTATAATCCTTTAAATACAGGTGATGATATAACACTACTCTTTCTATACTCTATTCGTCATCATTGTTAATCGTAGTTATAAATAATGCATATTTAAATTTAAATGTAAGAGTATATATCCATTTAATTAAATTTAAAGATACATAGTATTTAAATTGTTTTAAATTTCATTTGTTTTATGAAAATTAATTTATTTATATAAATTATTTAAAAAATCTTTTACGAGTAATATTTTTATGATGTTTGAAATACATTATAAAAATATTAATTTTTAGTGTATAAAAATATAATAAAAGTTATACCACAAATACTTTATATTTACAAATATTTTATTATTTAATATAAAAATATATTAAAAAGAAAAAAAATTTCATGATCTCACTGATTGATAATGGTTACTATTGATCGACAGTGATTGATGATGATGTCAATGGTTAACAATATATATATATATATATATATATATATATATATATATATATATATATATATATATATTATTTAAATAAATTTATTAAAATCTAGAAAATGACTCCATCGTTTAGAAGAAAAGTCGTTTTCCTTAAAATAACTTAATTTTTTGTTAATAAAAAATATTTCTTATTGAGTAATTTTCTTGAGCAAGCCATACATAAAAAAAATGTAAAAGTATTTCATAAAAAAAAATAGCAAAACAAGCCTAAATTGAATTGAATTTGATTATATTATATAGGAGAAAGTAATATGCTGACTGTTTTTTTGAAGATCCTGTAGGGTTTTGATTTTTAAGCCTTTTGCACTTATTTTTGTTCAAAAATTGGCTGAAAAATAGTAGTTTTATTTATGGTTTATATTGTGGTATGAAATGAAAATTTAAGATGAAAATAAAAGTACTGTTAACATTTCACATGAGTTTAATAGAAAAATTAACGGAAAGACTTACTAATATAACAAAGCAATTGTGAGGGCGTTATAGTATAATTTTAAAATGCGAAGGACTACTTAATTAAATACGATAAATGACAAGAGTTTATAGTAATTATCTTTATATTTTTTATAAATAAAAATAAAATCATTAGGAAAAATATTAGACATTTTTGGCTAAGATATATGCACACAAGGTGGGGGATAATCTATTTATTTATTTTAAACCTCACTTGTTTGGGGGAAAAAAAAATATGGAGTAGATTAAATGATAGATGCGTTTATAAAGAAATTTTAATATTATAATTATTTTAAAATAATAAAATGAATTATTCAAATGATTAACAGATTTATTTTGTCCTCAAATTTGATTGTTTTGGAGTCATTAATTATGAGTAAAATGAATATACATCATTGAAATCATTCGATATTAAATTTATTTGAATATATTTTAATTTTAAATGTGAAAAAAATAAAATTATAATTAACAATTATAAAATTACAAATTAAATTCCTTAATTTGAGCTAATTACAAATTAAATTTTACAATTTTCTCTACGATGCAAAATGTTATCTTTTAATTTGATTCTTGGATTATTGTTTCCACTGTTTGAAACAAAATTACTCTACCCCTTATGCTATCAAGTAATTGATAATTTTAATCAATTATTAATTACAAATTTGTGCATTGCATAATAAATAATTAAAAATTAATTTATAAATAATAATTAAAATTTATTATTATTTATAAAAAATTATTAATTAAATAGAATAAAATAATAATTAATTAATATAAGAAATTTTAATAATAATATAATTTTTTGAAATAAAAGTAAAAAAAATTGTAGTTTCAATTTTTTCTTTTATTTTCTTTTTTTATCTTTTAATTTTGCTTATTATATAGAAATTAAATACTGATTATTATAAATATAAAAAAATTACGCTGTTAAACTTTCTAAATTATTATTATGTAAAGAACTTCCTATATTTTTAAATTTTTTATATTTCTAGATTAAAAAATTAAATATTTAATTACTACCTTACTTATCATATGACAAAGTGAAAATATATTATATTATCACTCGCCAAAAATATTATGTTACTAATATAATTATTTAACAAATAGCAAATACCTATTTAAAATTAAACTAATTATATATATTAGTTATTATTCTGTAATTCTTTTTCTTTTTGTATATCCCATATAGAGAGAACGGCTTACAAATGCGCGGATTAGATTATAAAGACAGTTAGGATAAGATCTTCTCGTATGGTTGCACAGCTAATGATGTATTTATTTCCCTTCAGCGAACTTTCCTTTTTCAGCTAAAAAAAAAAGACAATGGTAGGAGAGGAGTTTTGAAAGTGAGAATTTAAAAAAAGAATGGTCGTGGTAAGAAGTAGGAACGTGTCAACAATTAGCAACGATAATTCGATTCCACCCTCTTCAAATGGGTAGGCAGAGAATCAGCAGCACATCTTCCTTTTCTTTCTTCCTCCTTTGCCACCAGCAGCAGCAAGGACTTCCAGATCTTAACAATAATAAAGAACTTCAAAATTTTGAATATCGCCAAATAAAAAGCAGGAATTTGAATATTTAGAAATCAAAGTCAAGTTTCAGCAAAAATATTAAAAAGAAAAAGAAAAATGGCAGTGCTCAAGTCAGGCATGCAATTGCTTGTTCCATCGGATCCCAAAAATAATATTGAAAATTCAATTAAGGCTGCTTACTCAGGAACAAAGCTGGCGGCTTCATATATATATATTTTCGCCCTTTTGATTTAGTGGGAGCTGGCAGACGCCATAAAGCTAACCCATTAAGAAGGTGATGGGTGGCCACGTGAATATAACAACTCAACCAATTAAATTTAGAACTGTTTATGTACAGAGATCTAATTGCATCAGCTGCTCCTCAACATTATGTGTCCACTTTGTTCCTATTATAGGATGCCAATATTTTTTTCCAAGCAATCATTTACAAGTATTACAGCTTCAGCGGCCAGTATTCTCAACATCCAAATTTGTTAGTTGTTATTTGTCCACTGAAGCAACCTGTTCTTAAATGCACCATACTTAATTGACAAGCACACCTCATTATTTTCCACTCCCACCGAAAAACTATACACCTCATATTAAATAGTCTATTAGTTATTTGTTGTTGTTTGTGTTAAAGCTATACAAGATCTGAGTAATATCGAGAATTTAAAGGTCTTCATAACCATTTTCGGTGATTCATGGATTAAAAAATTTTTAGTGTCAAGATAATTTTGAAAAGTTGAGATAGTTTGAAATTAGTTTGAAATGGATATTCAGGAATTCAACTCTTTTAAATATGATAATTATAGGACAAATCCAACATGTGTAGTCAGTTTCAAAAATTAATTCAGTTGCAAAAATATTTGAATTTTAGTGTTGTATTAATCTTTATTTAGATTTTTTGTTAGCATTTACTTTGAATCATGAAAATACATAATTATGGATAATGTTTTAATTAATTTAATAAAATATAATATTTTTAGATTATAAATTTATGTATATTAAATTGGTTATGTCGAATTATATGATCCACATACGACCCAATTAAATAAATAAATTACATGTGTCGTGTTTATATAATTCATTTAAATTTCATGTTATATAAGGATTGAGATATCCTTATGTTATTAATAAATAGATTGTGTTCATATTGATTATAATTGTATCAATTGAATAGATTGGCACAATATGAACATGATCCATCAATCCATACAAACAATATTTTATTTGTCTTTTAATAAATAAAGTTAAAGGATGTATTTATCTTTTTATATGTTAAAATATAAGTTATTAATAAAAGTTTCAAATGCATTTTTTAAACTACAAATGTTAAATAATCTATCATTATTAATTATTGTTTGTGTTCAAACTTTACATGATCCGGATAATATCGAGATTTGAAGATTCGCTGAACTATTTTGGGGATTCATCGATTAAAAAATTCATAGCCTCAAGATTATTTTAAAGATTTGAGATAGTTTGAAATGAATATTCGGAGATTCAGTTTTTTTTTTTGGAAGGGATGATTATAACATGTATTCAATTTTAAATATTAATTTAATTAGAAAAAACCAATTCCGAATTTTGTGATATACAATTTTTAACATATGAAAATCTATTAATATAAATACTTTTTTGTTACAATAAATATATATTTAAGTATTCATTAAAAATCATAGACAATACAATATAAAATAAAAATACAAACATGTGTAAAATTAAGTGTCTTTGCATACATAAAAGTAGGACTTATTAATAAAAACTCTAAATTACATTTTATTAAAATTACAAATGTTAAATAGTCTACCAATTATTGACTATTATTTGTGTTAAGACTATACATAGTAAGGGTAATATCGAGGATTTAAACATCTATTGAATCATTTTGAAAATTCAAAAATTTAAAAAATTTTATACTTTTTGGATGATTTTAGAGATTTAAAACATATTTGGAATGAATATTCGGAGATTCAATTCTTTTAAATGGGATACTTATGTGATAATTCCAAAATATATATTTAATTTAACATGATAATTTAGTTACAAACAATCAATTCTAAATTTCTATAATATAAAATTTCTTAAATATGAAAAATCTATGAACATAAATAATTTTTTCCTATAAAAATATATTTCTAAATATCCAATAAAAATACAAATAAATAAAATACAACATAAAATATAAATAATAATTAAATTGTTCATATTAGTTGATAGGTTTTATGATTTGAGATATAAACTTAATTATTCAATTCAATAAAATATTTTTATTATTTATAAATTGCTCATATACTAATTGAATTTGAATTAATTTTTATATATTGCATATGAACTATATTTTATCATTTATAAATTAATTGATATCTATATTTATAAATTATCATTATTATTATTATTTAAATTATTAAATAATAAATTTATGCAGTCCTTATATGTTTACCTATATATGTTAATTAATTAATATTATATAAAAACATATAATTAATTATTTAATTTAAAACATTATGATTTGATTATCGTTGTGGGTATCACATGAGATTCGTGAATTTGTACTTTGATCTAGAACTGATAAAAAAAATTAACAAATAATCTTCAATTCTAGATATTTTCAGTTCAATTATTCGATTTATTTCGGAATCTATGAGTCTTATTTATCACAGAGTTTGTGTTATTTAATCAAACATTTTTTTCATGCTTGTATAAATTGTAAAATAAAAATATCTTCTAAAAAGGTCAAACAAACATCTGGCATTTTTTTTCCTATCATTGATATTTTAAGTAAATGATATCATTAATTAAATCAAACACATTTTAATATAATTCAAACAAACATACCCTCAATTAAATAATTATTTTCAATAAAACTTTATTTCTCTTTGAAATTGACTATAAAATCAATAGCACATGAAAAATAGATGCTGTAAAATGTCATATATATTATTGATTTTAATGGCTTATAAACAAATTATGCACGTATAATTTACATGATGCAATATTATAAAAAATTAAAAATACCAATTTGCCTACTAAGTCATAGAGCAAGATTTTATATCAACTTGCCATTGTTTCATATTATAGATATTCAAAATTTTTTGCTTCTTATTTTTTCAATAAAAATTGAAATAAAAAGACAATGACAATTATCTTTCTTCTTATTCTCTATTTTTTTAAAAAAAAACTTATAGTTAATTCAATTTGTATAATTTTATTACCTCAAAATGTTATGTAGATTCTATGAAATCTCAAAACATATTATCATGACTTATTTTCAATTTGGTAGTTTTATGCACCGGATTTAATATTTACAATTTAATTATTATTCCAAAATTTGGATAAAATCAATTTAAAATTATTGGTAAAATATGTTATGTAAAAGTTTAAATATAATCAAATATATTACTTCATCCGTTTCATAATACTAGTCATTTGAACAAAATTTTATTTCACATTATTTGTCATTTTATGATTTCTATGTATAATTTATTATACTTTTTCTAATTTTACCCTCATCACTAATATTGAAGCAATTTAATAGATTTTTTAATATATTGAGTATATTTGTCCATCTTAAATACTCTCTCTATTTTTAAATAACTAATTTTTTAAAAAATAGATATTATTTCAATATAATTGTCATTTTATAATACCAATGTAATATTAATTGATTTGTTAAAAATTTTTCCTCATTATCAACTCCTCTCTCCCTTATAATTAATTGCTTTTTTAATGTTAATGGTAGAGTTTTAATTAGAAATAATTAAAAATATATTAGTTCATATTGATTAAAATTATTTATAATTAATTACTTTTTAATCTAAGTGCACAACTCTAACTCTAAGAAAAACAGTTATTTAGAAACCGAGAGGAGTAAGTTATTAGAAAATTATGATACATTGTGTGAGTTTTCTTTATATTTCTTGAAATTATTGATAAAAAAAATGTATATTTAGAGAAATTATAACTCTCTGTTTTCCAGTTGACTTGACATATTTTATTTAATCAAAATTTCCTATATAATATATATTTATTTTTAGCATGGTACATAGGTAAATTCAAATTCAAATGACTGATAAAATTATTTTAAAAAATAGCAAGTTAGTGTATGAATTTACCAAAATTAAAAATTCATGACAAAACTATAGAAAACACCACCAAAGTTTATATATTATGAAAAAAAAAAAAAACCAAAGTCCAACCAAATTATAAAAAATTCATAATCTGAAATTCTTATTATAACTGACAAACAATAATTTGTCACAAAAGCATATAAAAGGAATAACACACTATTATGCGTAAGTGAATCTTCAGATTGAATTCATTTTAGATTGTGTGTGTATATATATATATATTAGAATTAGATTATTTTAAATTAGATCATAATAATTTTAATTTTAAAAATATTAAAATTTGATCTTCTAAAATATTTAATATTTTTAATTATATTAAATTTAAATTGGGACACAATCAATGAATCGAATCACATTTATATTTAAAACTTTTAAGTATTTTTTTTTTCAAATTGAATAAAGAGATTTAAATCTAAAATTTTATTTAAAAATACTAAAATACTATACTATATTTATTATTATTATTATTTTATTTTGATTATGTTAAAAAAAAAAATTTGTCACTTTCATGCAACGGACTATGTGGTCGCGAGACAGCAATTGACAAGAGATGTTAAGGCGCATTGTGTGTGCTCCCCGCTCAGTCTCTAAGCCTATGCTTGTGAAAAATATGTAGGAAGCAAAGAAAATAAGAAATGAAAATAACTTTTATTTTCTCTCTTTATTTTCTTTCCTCATGTTTGGATAAAAAAAAAGGAAAGAAAAATAATTTTATTTTTTCTTGTTTGGATAACCAAATATGGAAGGAAATGAGGGAAAATATTTAATACATTTCTAATTTTGCCTTTTATTAAACAAAACATTTGAATATATAATTATATTGTATAATGATAAAAAATAATTATTTTATAATTTAATTGATTTTATATGAAATTAAAATTTATATAATGATAAATATAATGTTAATACGAACAAATTCTAAAAATTATTTTTATATTTGAAATGTTAAAAATATATATTTATAGATTGATTTATATTTTTAAATATATTTTTTAAATATTGAAATATTACCTGGAAATTGCCGAGTGAAAATGTGAACAAATGAAACAACTTTGGACCCGGTAATTAGAGGGTGAGCAAACGGGCGGTTAGGTAGGTTCGGTTTGATTTTTTGTCAAATTTTAATAAACCAAATTTTTATTCTTAAAATCGAA
>CATIWR010014653.1:0-21378 GCA_949677035.1 Omphalea diandra | reverse complement strand
AAATTTTTTTTTTTATCTTTTGACATCACACAGAAAACTAAACATATACACTCTAAAATTTGTTTATATAAATATATATATATATATATATATATATATATATATATATATATATATATATATATATATATATAATAAATCAGCACCGAGAAAAGAAAAGGCAAAACATCCACGAGGATTTTTTTTTTTATTTTGTATTCTGAAATGGTTCTCAATGAGGAAAACTCCTTATTTACTTATTTCTAAACACCAAAAAAAAAAAAAAAATTGTCCACCCGCCAAACGTAGTTTATAAATTACAAAAACCAGCACTACCGCCGGTGTCTGAGAATTTTTTTTTCCCAGTTTGAGAACTGATAATTTCGCTAAATCAGTTAAAATGCCTTCACTGGAAAACCAAGGGGAAGAAGTTGAAGAAGAAGAGGAGGAGGAAATTTTCTCACCGTCGGATTCTAGCGATTCCAGTGACGACTACACTGTTGATCGAGAAGAAGAAGATATTGAAGACGACAACGACGCTAGATACCGGCCAGCGGCTCTATCTCCGTCTCATGAAGATTGCAAAACAAAGAATGTCGATGCTCTTGTGAGGTACTTCCGCCAATTCGCCAATAAAATAACCAACTTTCATTGATAAGCTCTTTTTAATTGCTAGGGATTTACATTTTAGCAGATTTAGGGTTTTCCTTACATGTTATAGTTCGATAATTGCCTATTTTTGTTTTCGTTTTGGCTCATTTGATTCTCACCATTACATAATGCATGATATTTGTGACTATGATTTACCAGAGGCAACCTTGTTGTAAGGAGACAGTCGCTGATTCCTCGAGGTCTTTCAGGAACAGAAGGTGCAGCCATTTGTAGGAAACCTTTTAAACCCCCATGTTCGAATGGCTATAAAGATGGAAATGAAAAGCTTTCGCGCCGGCTTTGGGCTCGAAAACAATTTGTTCCATGGGGTTCTTCGAGGCCAGTTTTGGTGGCAATTACTAATCGTTTAAATGACTCAAGTTCTGTTAATAAAGACACAGTGGTGGATAATGTGGCTTTGTCACCTGGAATTGATCCCTTGGTGTTGTGGCAACCTGAAGAATCTGAGGATGGAGCTGGTAATTTAGCACCAATAGTGGTAGATCCAGTGCTGGTACAGTTCCTTCGACCCCATCAAAGGTATTGTTCGTTATATAAAAAATCCAAAACTGTTTTGTGGAAGTTTTCCATTAAGATCTCATAATGGAAATCACTCTGCATCCCAATTTATGCACACTGGTAAATGTGAAATAAAATTTTCTCTCTTTCCATTCTGCTGTAGTTAAATAGTTGAGTTATCAGGACTATTAACTCTGTATGCAGAGAAGGGGTTCAATTCATGTTCGATTGTGTTTCGGGTTTATATAGTGCTTCCAATATTCATGGATGTATTCTGGCTGATGATATGGGGTAATTATCTTTTCTTTTATTGGCTTGTTATACAAGTTGTGTTTGGAGGTTTATTTGAAGAATGGTCTTTTATGTTCTTTGCCAGTTTGGGAAAGACATTGCAGTCAATCACATTGTTGTATACTCTTCTTTGTCAAGGGTTTGATGGAAAGCCTATGGTTAAAAAAGCCATCATTGTCACTCCAACCAGTCTTGTAAGTAACTGGGAAGCTGAAATAAAAAAATGGATTGGAGAAAGAGTTAAGCTTATAGCTCTCTGTGAAACCACTAGAGATGATGTTATCTGCGGAATTGACAGTTTCACAAGTCCCCGAAGTTCTCTACAGGTGAAAATATGGACTATTAATCTGCAATTTTCCAGGGAATATTCTTGAATTCAATGAATTTCCTCCTAGGTATTGATTGTTTCATATGAGACATTTCGGATGCATTCATCAAAATTTAGCCATAGTGAATCTTGCAACCTCCTCATATGTGATGAGGCTCACAGACTGAAAAATGACCAGACAATAACGAATCGGGTATGGCATGTTTATGTTCTTTTGTTATGTGCTTCTCACGCATGTTATTTTATTTTTCTTTTTTTTAATATATTCATGGACATATTTCTGGCATAGGCATTGGCTGCTCTCTCGTGCAAGCGCCGCATTTTGTTGTCAGGAACTCCAATGCAGGTGAAAGGCATTCCTTGAAGATACGTTTTGCTGTGGTTTGAATGTTGCAGTTCTATTACCAGCAGTAATCCAATCTCCATTTGTTGTCTTGCAGAATGACCTAGAAGAGTTCTTTGCAATGGTAAACTTTACTAATCCAGGGATTTTGGGTGATGCTGCATATTTTCGTCGTTATTATGAGGTAAGCTTCATGTGCAGTGTAATCATATTTCTGATTTCTCAATCTCAATGTTACTAGTTCGACATTGTTTAAATGGTATTCCTTTTGTCTAATAAAGCTAAGATTACTAAAGCATGCAATTAATACATATACTTATTTTTGCTGGTCTAGATCTACAAAACGGTAAGTTTTATAAAGAAGCCAAGCCCTAATGGCTGATAAATTCATAAAAGTATATCAATACTTTATTTATATGTTTGTTAGTATTGCTTAAGTTCATTTCTTCCCATAAAAAAAAAAATATTGTAGTAGGTTTTATTCCATATTGTTAAATATTTACTTGTTTTTGGATTTCTTGTTACTCTTTATGTCATACACCAATCATTTCAAGTTCAAGGATGGAAATGAGAGACATGGAATATTTTGGTCACTATATTTTTTTAATGTACATATGCACCGTTTAGCATATTCTGAAAGATAGGCCAGGCCATTCTTGTGGATCTATAAATAGGCATAGTTCTTTTTCATTTGAAGAACAATAGGAAATAAGCAATGGAAAATGACAATCTAACAGCATAGCGGTGCAGTTTTTTTTAAGATAATCACTAGTGAAATGCATCTTTCCTAGACATGATTTGTTTATAAAGTTAATACTTGTCTATTAGATATAAGCAATTTGACATTCTTTTTGTGTTCCTAAACTTTTCACTTGTAAAAATAAGATACCAATTGTCCGCGGAAGAGAACCAAGTGCCGCTGAAGAAGAGAAGAAATTAGGTGCTGAGCGCTCTAGAGAATTAAGTGCAAAAGTGAATCAGGTAATCTTCTTGTTACTGCTCTCTGATGGCTATAAAATTCCTGATTATGTAATAATAATAGTTGGCAACATTTGTAGCTAGTTCTGTTTTAACAATAAGCTGCTCTTACTCCTTGTCATATCTAGCTAAAAAATATAATTTGCAGTTCATTTTGAGAAGGACTAATGCATTGCTGTCAAATCACCTGCCACCAAAGGTATGAACCTTAGTTTAATATCATGATTTCATGTGTCACAATAGCTTAATTTGTTGGGCATCTGCTGTTAAAGCCATGCCTGATTCGAAGTGCTCTTTGAACCTTGAAACAAGACATCTTCAACTATGCACTGCCTTGTGCCCTACTTGGGGCCTAGGCACAAAAAAATGGCATTGAGAAAGAAAGCTAGTAGGATCAGATTCTCACCCCCCATGATCACTTAACTGTCTTATTCTCTAACACCATGAGCTTCTTTCCACTTTTTTTTTTGTCCCTAACGTTTAGGGTCTTCTCTTTGAATTAATTCGTTTGTGGTGGTTTTTTTTTTTTTTGACAATTGTTTGTGGTAGGTTAGGGAAAGGAAGAAAACGAGGAGAGTTACTGACTGACATGAAGCTGTCACACTGGATATATGATCTAAATGTAGCATGCTTTTGACTATACAACAAACTTTCACTTCATTTCCCTTCCATGTTCTTTAGAGGATTTCCTATATCTGAGTTATAAATCATTATCAAGGTTTCAAGATTTTTTATATGATATCATTTAGTCAGATATGAGTCTTCGCCTTGGAACTTTCGCCTTGGCTTCAAGACACCTTGGTGCTCCATTGTGTATAAAATTTGGGTTTGTTCTCATACATTTGGAATTTGGCAATTAAGTTTCTTAAAGTTATCTTTAAGATTCTGTGGTGTTCATCACCAGATGATTACAAAGTTTTAAATCTACTATTTTAGCTATTGTTATATTTTTCATGGTCAGTAATAGTGTTCTTAAATTTAGTAAATTATTTGATGGTTTGAGGGTTATCTTCTAGAACTTTTAGTACAGATGAACTTGTGATTAATGTTAAAAATTGATAATCTGATATTCGAAATGATGCATCTCTTGCAGATTGTTGAAGTTGTTTGTTGCAAATTGACTTCTCTTCAATCAGAGCTATACAACCATTTCATACATTCCAAAAATGTGGGTTTGCAACATAATGCTAATTGAATTGGAATCTGGGTGTTATGACATGAGTTCAGCAATCAACTTATTTGTTATGCCATTATTCCATAACACAGGTTAAACGAGCAATCATTGAAGAAACTAAGCAATCAAAGATTTTGGCTTATATTACAGCTCTTAAGAAGCTCTGCAATCATCCAAAGGTATAAAAGATTTGTAACCATTAATGGTCTTTAGATGTTCCTATGACCAAGATTTTACCAAAATTATTGCAGTTGCATTGGCTAAAATTATGCTCTCCTTGCAATATATTTATAAACGTGTGCATGCACACTGTCACACAGAATAAATGAAATTGTAAATCTATCATCTTGGTGTGGATTTATTCTATTATGAGATAAAGTAAGTAATGAGAGCTTTATTTATTTTGTAATGAAAATGGTTAGTCCACTTCTTTTAAAGTGCTATTAATTGCTTTGGCACATAGTTGCTAAAGGTGTTCCTGAGGCTCCAGGCGCCTGCCTTTGCCCCTTAGAAAGCCAAAGGCAGATGCTGTTACAAAGGCGCGTACCTTGGTGTTCCTCAGGCCTTAGGCGAGGCACCTTAAAGGCGCGCTTTTGTGACAATTTTTATATATTTGCTTTTTTATTTTTATTTTATGTGTGAGTAAATCTGAACCATTGATTAAAAATTAAAAAACACATTTGATAGACCTTACCACACCTAATTATTTCAAGAAAAGATAGCATAAAAGAAACAATAAATTTACTCTAGTAGTAAAAAAGAAAAAAAAAAACAGAAAGTTAAGGCAAGAAAGGAATCTGCTACAGCCAAAAAAATAAAAGAAGAAGAAGAAGAAGAAGAAAATTGCCAAAAAAAAAAACAGAAGAAGAGGAACAAACTCCCTCAGGCCAAAAAAAAAAATAGAAGAAGAAGAAGAAGAAGAAATTGCTGACAAACAGAAGAAGAAGCAAAAATCTTAGGAAGCTTAGGAGCCTTGTGTATTTAGGATTTGAAACCTTTATTAAATTTTTTTTTTCTTTGTGTGTGTTTTTTTGTTGTTATTACTTAACGTGTATTAAATATTAATAGTTATAATATATTATCACCTTGCTAGTAGTCTAATGATAAAATTTTTAATTTTTTTTTTTTGCACCTCAAGTCACTTAAGCGCGCGCCTGCGCCTTGCGCCTAAGCTCTAGAACCCCTTTGCGCCTAAGCCTAAGCACGCCTTATGCCTTTAATAACTATGCTTTGGCATCTATTGTTTTTACATGCTTATACATTATCTTAGAACTTATTTATATCCTATGAAAACTTATTTTCTTGTTTCTTTCTTTTCTCCTTGGATAAATGTTGTACTCAATTGTTCGGTTGCTTTCATTAGGACAAACGGAAAAAAGGAATCATAATTGTTAATAGAGGTGTCTTTGTAAGAGGGATTTTTTGTTTTTGTTTTTGTACCAAATAAATAGCATTCTTATATTGCAAGGGAAGCTGTGTACATTTGATCCTTCTAAGAACCTGCAATGTAGGAAGTTTCATGCACTAATATGTTTTTTCTTATGTGATGAATGTTGAAGCTGCAGCTATAGGGATAAACAGAAGCTTTCTAGTAATAAAGATCCTGAATCCATATTTGATGAGTTTTTTAGTCAATGTTATTTTATATGTTTCTGTTAATGTGTATGGTGAAACCATGTGCCTATGGCAGTCGAGATTTTCCTAAGAAAAAGTTTAAGAGCTGATGTAAAGGCAGAATGAACTCATGATGTCATGGGAAATAATTGTTGAATTGCATTCAGTATAATAAAATACATTAAGATTACAAATTTTGTATTTTTGTTTTTTTTTTTCCTATATTATCCAAATAAAGCTTTTGTATTTTTTTAAAATTCATTCTGAAATGCTTCCATCTTTCCATTTGATATCTAATCTTTATATAAGTTGAGAGTACATTCTCATAGAAGACTGATTATCTGTACTAGCTTATATATGATACCATAAGAAGTGGAAGTCCGGGACCTTCAGGGTTTGAGGACTGTATGCATTTTTTCCCTTCAGAGATGTTCTCTGGGAGGTAAGCTTTAATGTTATATTTTATACATTCTTTATTTCTAGTTCTGGATTTGAGTTGACACAGGATTTTTCTTTGTCCTTTCTTGCTTGCTTCCTTGTGTGCCTTTACGGCTAGATCTGGTATATGGACTGGTGGTGATGGGGCATGGGTTGAACTTTCGGGTAAAATGCATATTTTGGCTCGATTATTGGCTCATTTACGCCAAAGAACTGATGATCGAATTGTTCTCGTCTCTAACTACACTCAGGTAGTTTTACATGGTGATACTTGCTAGTCAATCAATGTTACTTAGAACTAATCTATTGATCAAGGTTTTAACTGTATTAATTCTTTTGTTTCCTTTTTGATATGGAGGTGGTGTGCTGCTCTAGACACACCACACAGAAAAATGCTATTGCAAAAAAATTGTTGTTTTTGAATATTAGGGGTATTGAGGCAAAAACTTTAGTTGCCGTTGTATGAACCTGATTTGGGAGCAGAAATTGGCTGTGAAAGATTATACCAATGGGCAGAATGGACTTGGTTTTCAGAAAAATGCCTACGAACTACTGTTGATCATCCTTGGTCACCATGGGCCACCACCTGCTGTCGGCAACAATCGCAATTTACTAGTTTTTGCCTCGTTTATTGTCATATTTTTAATAGCCTTATTATTCAAAGAAATTAAATTCCAGCTGATTTTCAGTATTGTATTGAAATAACATAAAATATATGATTTACACTGTTCCTCAGAAAATATTTTTAGAAAAGTTGTTTGTGATAGAAAAATCCAAGAAGAATGAAACTCTATGCAATTCCTAAATTATTTGCAACTAAAATCATGTCATTAACCATTCATTCACAACTTCTTTAGTGGAAAGAATGAGAATTGACTGTTGTTAGCTTATAATATAAAATGGGTTTCACTCATCAGACTCTGGACCTTTTTGCTCAATTATGTCGAGAAAAAAGATATCCGCACTTAAGGCTTGATGGAACCACATCAATTAGCAAAAGACAGAAGCTAGTTAATCGCTTCAATGATCCATCAAAGGTATAAACTGTTTTTCCTTTTTTTTTTTTTTCTCCAGAATTAGATTTTGTTTCCTGTACCAAGGGGAGACACAGATGGGTTGGGGGTAAGTCGACTTAATTACTTGCAATTGTAAAGACCAATTTTAACTCATACTGCAGGATGAATTTGTATTTCTCTTGAGCAGCAAGGCCGGTGGCTGCGGCCTTAATCTAATAGGTGGTAATCGACTTGTCTTGTTTGATCCTGACTGGAATCCTGCTAATGACAAACAGGTAACTGCTTAGAATATCCCATCATACACAAACTTCTGTAAGTTGAGGAGGCATATAGATCACTGGGTTTTGATTCTCTCATTAACTTTGTCCTTCCATAATTAGGCTGCTGCAAGAGTTTGGAGGGATGGGCAGAAGAAGAGAGTATATATCTACCGATTTCTTAGTACTGGAACAATTGAAGAAAAGGTTTCATGAGCATCATCTGAGTATATGATTTACTGTATTCCATGTACTGCTTGGTTATTCAATAAGCAATGTGAAATTCTGTAAATTGATATTTGCCTATGATTTTTGTAGGTTTACCAGCGTCAAATGTCAAAAGAAGGGCTTCAAAAAGTTATTCAACATGAACACAATGATAAGATTTTGACACAGGTTCTCTTTTGTTGCTGTTATTTATGCTTTGAGTGGAGTTTGCTCTTGTTCGCATATGTGGTATTAATGTAACTGAATTGCAGGGAAACTTTCTTTCAACTGAAGATTTGCGGGATCTTTTCACATTTCATGGGAATGTTAGGTAATGTATGCCTGATAAATTGAAATATATTCATGATTATAAAATGTCATTTATTGGTCCATTTGAAACCTTAACAAGCATTGCCCTTTTTTTCATTAACAGTTTCATGGTGAAACCATATGAATACTTTAATTTAAAGATTTTAAATTTACATATCATAATATGAGAGCACATTTTGCTTATGCTTTTTATAAGGTCTGAAGAATATTTGGTATTAATTGAGGTTTACTTTAAGGTTTACAATAACTTTATGCTAGGAATATAGCAAAATCTAAAAATGAATAAAAGATATTGCATTCTCTTTTGCAGTATATTGAACACTAGTAGAGAAGTAAGCATGTATACAATCACATTTTAAGTTGTCCTTTTATATTTACTGTATGCCATTGAAAATGCATCCAGCATCAAAAGAAGGTGACATAAGAATCGTTGTCACAAGTTTCTTTTTAGTGCCAGTTTCATTATATGAATGGAGTAATGTTTAATGTGTATGCTTAGATGAAGCTTTGCTTTTTGCCTTTAGCTCAATGTTATTGCATCAAAAGTACTAGTCATGGACCACTGCTCAACGCCATTATTACGCAGATCGTGGTCCATCCTCTTTATGTTATTACTTCTGAATTGTGTTACAAACACGCACACGCACACGCACGTGCACACACATATACATATAGCATGTGGTATACATATATATATATATATATGTACACAGTCCCGGGGTGTACACACACACACACACACATATATATATATAACTATCAAAATTTTTTTTATAGCTTTATCTTTTGTCTTAATAAGCTTTTTACACACACACACATATATATATATATAACTATCAAAATTTTTTTTATAGCTTTATCTTTTGTCTTAATAAGCTTTTTACACACACACATATATATATATATGTGTGTGTGTGTGTGTGTGTATGTGTGCGCGCGCGTGCGTGTGTGTGAAGATATACATATATATAACCAGCAAAATTTTCTTGTGTCTTCATCTTTCGTCTTAATAAGCTTTATCCTCCTAGGTCTGAGATACACGAAAAAATGAATTGTGCTCGTTGCAAATTTCACGAAGATTGCCTCGAGAGCCCAATAGATGGAGAAGAATCAATAAGTAGGTGTCGATCAGATCAAGAGGTGTTTGATATAGGTGGATTTGCAGCCATTGCTGGAATCTTGCACAAGTTAAAGAGCTCAGAGAAGCAGGTTAGTCACCAACTAGTCATGAGATATAGTTTTGTCTTTTCCATTGTCTAATTTATTATCTTATTCTTTTTTTTTTTTTTTTTGGTTCTACTTTTTAGGTAGGGGCTCCTTCGGAAGAGGATTTAGGCAGCTGGGGACATCATTTTCATGCAACATCAGTGCCAGATGCTATACTTCAAGCTTCAGCTGGTGATGAGGTACAACTATTTGAAGTTCTATGTTTAGTTTGATTCTGTATCCATACAGAAAAAATTAGCAATCCTTTTTCATAGATTAATTACTATAAACTCTTTGTTGCTTGACATATTTAATTAAGTCATCGTTTAGGTTTTGAAATTGTATGAATAGTTCGTACTTGATATGTTACTTTGAAAATCCTTTGTTAATTTTTCTATTAAATTAATGTGAAATGTCAAATACCCTCAATTCCATCTTAAATTTTAGTATCATACCACATTCCTCTCTTTTCTCTGTTTTCATTTCAACTGCAACTTTACAGAACTTATACAACTAAACTCAACTCAACTAAGTCTTAATCCCAAATTAATTAAGGTCAGCTATATGGATTCGGTTTTTCAATTCGAAGCTATCTTAGGCTACATCTTTAAAAAAATGTAAAGCCTCTAAATCATTCTGAATAACTCTCTTCCATATAAGGTTAGGTCTATCCCTCTCCTTCTTACCTGTGTCTACTCTAATGTATCTACTTTTTTAATAGGTGCATTTACAGGCCTATGTCTCACATGTCAAAACCACCTTTATCTCCCTTTCCTTAATTTACCCGCTATTGGGGCAACTCCAACTTTATCCCTAATACACTCATTTCAGACTCTATCTATTCTAGTATGACTACACATTTATCCGAGTATTCTCATCTCCGCTACACTAATCTTAGAAACTTGTTGTGCTTTTATTGGCCAACATTCACCATACATCATAACAAGTTTATGTGAAATCTTGCGATCCCACAACACATCCCATTTCGTCCATCTTACTTTAATCCGATGGGAAATATCTTCCTCATATCCTCCATCTTTCTGCAAGATTGAGTCTAGGTATTTAAAGTGTATGCTCTGAGGTATAACTACTCTTTCTAATCGCTCTCCTATATTTTCCCTAATCCTACCCTCGCGAAACCTACATTGCATGTACTCCGTCTTAGTTTTGCTAATTTTAAAACCCTTTGCCTTTACTGTACTTCTCCAGAGCTCTAACTTCCTATTTACTTCTACTTGAGTCTCATTTATTAACACGATGTCATCTGCAAACATCATACACTAAGGAATGTCCTTTTGTATATCTTTTACCAATTCATCCATGATTAAAGTGAAAAGAAAAGGATTTAATGCCGACCCTTGATGTAGTCCAACTGTGATAGGAAAGTCTTTCGTTTCTCCTTCCACTGTACGTACACTAGTGACAACACTATCATACATGTCCTTTATTACTTGAATGTTTCTAATTGACACATTCTTGCACTCTAAAGCTCATCACGATACTTCTCGTGGCACTCTATTATAGGCCTTTTCTAAATTGATGAACACCATATATAAATTTTTCTTTGTCTCTCTATAGTAATTAGTAAATATCATGTGCCTTTCTAGTGGCACATGTTGGCAACATGTTCACAAATAGCGCTAAACATGGTTCAAAGCTCAAACACTTGTTTGGAACGTGGGGGATGATAGGAAGTCTGATCAGAAATTTTATTAGGTTTAAAAAATCTGATTTCTAAATGATGGGACACGTGGCAATGCGTTTATAAATGACGGGCCAACCATAGTTCAAAGGCTTAAGTGCTTGTTTGGAACATATGTGGAGGCTAATTGGGAACTTTATTAGGTTTAAGAAATTTGATTTTTAAAGAGATGATTTCTGGTTGTTGCAAGAATTTTGGTTTCTTAGTAAATTAGGAATAAGTTGTCCTAACATCTTTAGAAGTCTTTAATTTTGTTAATTATTATTAAGTCTTGTTCTAAATCCTTGTTGGATTAAGATAAAGTGTCTATTATTGTTGAGTCCGATTCTAAATCTTTGTTGGATTAGGATAAAGTGTTTATTTAAAGAATCCTTTAAGGATTAGGAGTCTAAAGGTCTTAAGATTTGGGATTAGTTACTCTTATAAATATCTAGGCCTGTAACAATTATTATTCAATTTTCAAATTCAATAAACAAAGATTTTTCTGCAAATTGCTGATCTGAAATTGTCTTAATTCTCTTTAGGTATGACTCTTAAACCTTAGAAGTGTTGATTTTTAGAAGTTTTCTTATATTTTTTTTCTTTTCCTCTATTTCAGATATAAATTTCTATCAAATCAAGTTTAAAATTCAGTTTTAATTCCTTTATTTCAGCAAAAATCAATGTAGAATAGGTTATCTAATTCTGTCCGTCAATTTTAGTATCAAAGCTTCAAGATCCTTGAAGTTGACTGATTCAATTTCCACAATAATGGTGATGAACGCTGATCTGAATTCAGAGATTGATGCCATGCAAACACGACATGACGCAACAATTATTGAATTAAGAGACGAATTGGCTAATTGAATAGATACAACTAATTGAATAGATACAACGACTAACATATTAGAAGTTAGGATGAAACAACTGATGAAAATGTTTCAAGAACATCACAATGCTGCCCAAGTCATCCCTCAACAACTAGTTGCAAGAGTTGATCAGTGTTGCATGTTCCATGTGGGAAGGGTCGGGAACATCAACAAATTAATCAAAACCTACATAATCAAGCACAAGATACAGTAGGAGATATCACCAAGAAAGTCAAGGTAGTGTCCCAAATTTTGAGGGTAATGTAAATCTAGCAATCTCTTCTGACTGCTTAAATAGTATTGAATCTTACTTCACTTGATATAGTATGGAAGCCAACTGAAGAGTGAGGCTTGCCAAGATGAAACCTATGGGATTGGCAAAAATATGGTGGTATGGCGTTGAATATGAGTTGCAAAGATTAGGACAACCACCAATAACAAGCTAGGGTAATATGAAGGCGAAATCTTTAAGGCAAGGCAACATGTTTGTGACTGAATATATGCAAAAGTTTGAAGAGTTGACAATAGATTCCTTACAAACTATGGCCGAATTTAAGACTAGCCTAAGAATGGATATCAGGAAGGAATTGTTTAGGTAGCTTTTAATATATTTAGACCATACATATCAAGTGGCCCTAGGTATTAAGAAGGATTGAGTCAATCATCTAGAAAAAAATTTGGGATTGAAGCTGGAGATTTAGCAATTAAGAGGATTAGAGACAAATCGCAACACCAAATTTACTACTTTGTAGCCGTGTAATTGCTTCAACAACTCAAGGCCTTCTTCTTCAAATATTACCTGTATTGAGTGTTTTAGGTGTGGAGAAATTGGACATATGTGATATCAATGTCCAAAGAAACACAATCTGCACATTAGGGAAAAATATCTTGATGAAGGATCATTACAAGAAGATTATGAAGGTAATTCATGTGAGTTTGGAGATTATGTGGATGATGATTTACAAGATGAATGCAATGATTCTACATTTCTTTTAGTTGTAAGAAGTATTTTAGCAACTCCAAAAAAAGAAGACAATTGGCGACACACTTCAATATTTCAAACCTTGGTTTGATGTGGTAACCAAGCAAAGAAGCTGATCATTGATGGTAGGAGTTGTATAAATGTAGTGTCAACATCCACGGTGGAATATTTGAATCTTCTAACTAAACTGCATCCACATCATTATAAGGTGTCTTCGATTAGTAACTATACTATTTCGGTAACTTCTTGTTTCTTGTTACTTTTAATTGTCATGGCTATAGTGATTTTATACTTTGTGATGTTGTTCCTAGATAAGTAACTCATATCTTGGTCGACCATGGCTTTATGATTTAGATGTGAGTCACAATGAAAGGGAAAATACCTATTCTTGATATTAAGAAGTAAGGGCAGAATTATCCATCTATAGCAAAAATTAAAAGTGATAATCAAAAGAAACACTTACACATTCTAGTCAAAAGACGATTTGAAGTGGAAAGTCGAGATTCCAAAGTGATGTTTGCTGTAGTGGCAAGAGAAATGAAGGAACCAGCTGTTAAAACAACCCCCTAAAATGCCTTTGAAAGTGAATGATTTGTTGCAAGATTCTTCTGATGTGGCACAAAAGATTTGCCTAATAATCTCCCTCCTTTTTGCATTATACAACATGCGATTGACCTTATTCCAATATCTCAATTTGCCTAATCTACCTGCCTATCGTATGAATCCTAGTGAACAGGAAGAACACGAAAGGCAAGTGGATGAGCTGCTTTCAAAGGGGTTTATTCGTGAAAGCTTGAGTTCATGTGCTGTTCCAATGTTACACCAAAAAAAGATGGTAGTTGGCATACTTGTGTTGATAGTTGAGCTATTAACAAGATAATAGTGAAGTTCAGGTTTCCTACTTCTCGTCTTGACAATATGCTTGATGTTATGATGGGATCAACTATGTTCTCAAAAATAGATTTGAAGAGTGGGTATCATCAACTACGAATTTGGTGATGAATGGAAGACCATGTTCAAGTCGAAGGATGACCTTTACAAATGGCTAGTTGTGCCATTTGGACTTTCTAATGCGTCTATTACTTTCATAAGGTTTATGAATCAAATATTTCAACCTTTCATTGGTTGTTTCATCGTTGTATAATTTGATGATGTTCTAATATATAACAAGACGAAAGAAGAGCACCTCTCTTATCTACAAGTTATGAGAGTCCCCCGTCAAGAGAAGCTATATATTAATTTGGAAAAGTATTCTGTCATGAGCTCAGGCATTGTGTTTTTGCGATTTGTGGTGTCTTCAAGGGGAGTTGAAGTTGACGGTGAAAATGTTAAAGCCATTGAAGAATGGCCGACTCTAACTACTTTGCATGAAGTTCTAAGCTTTCATGGCTTAGTAACATTTTATAGGTGTTTTGTTAGAAATTTCCTTACTATAATGGAGCCTATTACTAATTGCATGTAGAAGGGTAAGTTTGAATGTACCAAGGCAGCATCTAAGGCTTTTGAAGAAATCAAAAAGAGGAGTAAAGCTCCTATTTAAGGTTGCCAGACTTTTCTAAGTTGTTTGAAGTAGCTTGTGATGCTTCTCAAATAGGCATTAGAGGAGTATTAAGTCAAGAAGGTCATCCTATTGCTTATTTTAGTGAAAAATTAAATGGGGCAAGACAAAAATATTCAACCTCTGACAAAAAATTTTATGTTATTCAAACTCTTCAACGTGGGTTTAGTTTTCAAGGAGTTTGTTCTGTATTCTGACCATGAGCCTTAAAATACATTAACTCCCAAAAGAAATTG
The DNA here is from genome assembly GCA_949677035.1 of Omphalea diandra. Lineage (NCBI taxonomy): Eukaryota > Viridiplantae > Streptophyta > Magnoliopsida > Malpighiales > Euphorbiaceae > Omphalea > Omphalea diandra. The sequence goes on along the minus strand of CATIWR010014653.1, from coordinate 6,721 downwards.
AACTTTTGCCATGTCAAGTGGGTTGCTTTCTTGCAAGAATAAACCTTTGTGATCAATTTTAAGGCTGGAGATGAGAATAAGGCAACAGATGCACTTAGCGGGGTAGTGCTAATCCTTACTTCAATGGTTGTACAGGTTGTGGGCTTTGAGCTACTTGAGGACAATTGTCCATCTTGCGAGGATTTTTGCAGTATTTTTGCAGATTGAATGGCTGGACAACATGCCAATTTTCTTGCTTTTTCATTTCATGATGGTTTTCTCTTTAGGGGAATATGTCTTTGTGTGCTAATACTTCTTTGTTGAGAAAGTGATTCAAGAATTGCATTAGGGTGGGGCAGGTCATTTTGGAAGAGATGAGGCTATTGCTACGGTGGAGGATTGGTTTTACTGGCCTAGTATAAAGCGAGATATTGCTAGAGTTGTTGCTAAGTGTAGGACTTGTCAAATACATAAAGGTAGGAAGCAAAATTCAGGTCTGTAAACTCCACTACCAGTACCACATGCTCCTTGGCAAGATACAAGCATAGATTTTGTGCTTGGGTTGCCAAGAACTTTAAGGGGTCGTGATTCTATGCTTGTGGTGGTTGATCATTATTTTAAAATGACTCATTTTATTCCGTGCACTACGATTGCTAATGCGCTTCACATTGCTAAACTTTTCAATAATGAAGTTGTTTGACTTCATTGTTTGCTTGCTACAATTGTTTTGGATCATGATTCTCTATCTTTGAGTTATTTTTGGAAATCTTTATGGAGAAGGTTAAATACAGAGCTGAAATTTTCTTTTTTGTTTTATTCACAAACTGATGGACAAACCAAGGTGATTAATAGAATTTTGGGTGATCTCCTTTGATGTTGTGTTGGTGGCCAAGTTCGTAATTGTGATCAAATTCTTCCTATGGTTGAATTTGTTTATAATAGTTCTATCGCAACAATAGGCGTAGTCCTTTTGAGATTGTTATAGGGGTACTTCCTCAAAAACCTATTTATTTGGTTTCTTTGCCTATTGCACATCGTTCTAGTGTTGAGGCTAGAGCTTTTAGTAGACGTTCATGATATATGTGATGATGTTAGGAAAAGAATTGCTATAAGCAATGAGGGGTACAAGACAACTACTGATTTAAAATGCAAGTTTGCTGAATTTCAAGAAGGTAATATGGTGATAATTCACGGTTAGGCTCGAACGATTTCCCAAAGGTACTTTCAAGAAGCTTCATTCAAGGAAGATAGGATTTGGAGAACGTAAGTTCAAATTCTTATATATTCAATATAGAAGATCTTACTTTATACCATGGTCATTGTAATGTGCCTAATGATGAGGTTATAGCCAAGCTTCCTTCCATATCTCTCAAAGATCAAATTGAAGATATTGCTAATTATCAAGTGGCTTCTACTAGAGGTGGTGGTTATCAAAAGCATCTACAATCCAATTGTACATGGATAATTGAAGAATTGATCCTAGTCTTTATGATCGGTTTCATGCTTTTAACTTGATAGAGTCAAGTTCTTCTAAGCCGGGGAGAAATGGTGAGCCACATTAGCTACATGTTTACAAACGACGTTCCAAACATGATTCAAAGGCTTTGTTTGGAACATGGGGGATGATAGGGAGGCTGGTTGGAAACTCTATTAGGTTTAAGAAATTTGATTTTTGAAGAAATATGATTTCTGGTTGTTGCAGGAACTCTGGTCTCTTAGCAAATTAGGATTAGATTGTCTTAACATCATTAAGAGAATTTAATTTTATGAATTATTATTGAGCCTTATTCTGAATAGGATAAGATTATTATTGTTAGCTCTTACTCTAAAATCTTTATTGGACTAGGATAGAGTGTTTATTTAGAAAATCCCGTAAGTATTAGGAGTCTGAAGGTCTTTAGGTTTAGGATTAGTTGCTCCTATAAATATCTAGGTCTGTAACAATTATTATTCAGTTTTCAGAATCAATAAGCAAGGATTTTCTGCAAATTGCTGCTCTAGAATCGTGTTTCAATTCTCTTTAGGTATGACTCCTAAACCTTTTAAGTGTTGACTCTTAGAAGTTTTGTTATATTTTCTTTCATTTTTCTCTATTTTAGATCTGAATTTCTGTCAATTTGTATCTGAAATTCAATTTCAACCCCTTTATTTTCTGCAAAAATCAATGTAGAACGGGTTATCTAATTCTGTCCTGCATCACTTTTTCTGTAATAATTAGTAAAATATCACAATCCAGTGCCAAATGCTTGTCTTCCACTAAATATGTAAATAGTAAATATCATGTTTTAGTGCCAAAATTTGTAAATGAAAAAAAAACCTCCAGAATCAGTCTCATCTGCTCCCACCAGCCACCAACATGGACCAATAAAATTTCAAGCAGCATCTTCCAACTAAACTACTACAAGAATCAATGCACAACCTTATCTGCCTCTGTGCTTGCCCAGCAGCATTGCTACACAGCAAATGCCTGAAAAATTGCCACATAGTAGCATCACGCTTCCTCTCTCTCCGCTCAAATTTGACACCATCCCGCTCGCCTCGACCTGCATCCATCAACTAGCTATGGACTTTGTTGGTTATGCATGGATCATGTTCAGAGCCTCCTCTTCTCGTGATTTCCCACCTCCCATCCTCTCTCTCCTCTCACAAATCCCTAATTGGCCTTATTCTCTGCCAAGTTTTCGAGCTATTCAACAATGGAAAGTCAACAGCTTTACAAAACCTCCAGTCAATAATTGGCCTTATTCTCTGCCAAGTTTTCGAGCTATTCAGCAATGGAAAGTCAAGCAACAACAGCTTTACAAAACCTCCAGTGCATGGCTTTGCCAATCAACATTGAATGCCAAAACTAATTTCAAATTGCCATATTAGATCTGTATGATTAGAACAAAAATGGACAATATCAATTGAGATTTTGGTTTCAGATCTAGTCATTGACGACTATCAATTTCAAACTTGTTTTCGAAAATTTCTCATCAAATTAATTTTGATTTTCAATTATTATCAAGTAATAATCAGAATTTTTTTAGTTCTTTTATTTTTTTTAAGATCTCAAAGGGTATTTGTCTTTAAAGCAAATGCAAACTTCAGTGTTTGGCAATTCCTCATTGACTAAAGGCAAAAGTCTTCTTTTTTTTTTTTTAAATGAAAGAACCTTTTAGTATAACAGGTCAAACGAGATGGACAATTTCTTATAATTTTAAAACGTGGGAGATGACTTAGTTAAATGTATAATATATCAGGGAGTTTATAGTAATTAACTCCTTTTTTGGTCTGAGAAATTTTATTGTCCTTAAAAGCCTGGTTAAGTTAAGAAGGATAGACCAGCTGAAAAAACAAGTCAAGCATCTCCTCTCAACTTCTGGTTAAGTGTTGGAGTTTAAGAGTGCGCACGCAAAACTTTTTATTATTTTCTTCCTCATTCTGCATCCTGCTCAGTTGTGGAAAAGGAGTTTGAATTCAAACTGTTTAGTGTGTATCTACCCCAGATTTCAAATAAGTATGAGAGCTCAGTTTTCCATAATTGGTCATCTGTTTTTTTCCCTGCATATGCTTTACAAAATACTGGACAATCAAATTAACTATTTCCCTATTTGTTCAACTTAGTTAATTTGTACCACCATGATCTGCAACAAATTCATGCTTTGACGTCCATTCTGTATATAACTCGCTGTGTTTAATTATCCAATTCCAGGAAATAGAAATGCTCTAACATATTAGATTATTGCAGGTCACATTTGTTTTCACAAAACAAGTAGATGGGATACTTGTACCCATTGAATCAACTGCAAGTCCAAACATGCAAGAGATAAAAGGAAATCAGAACCAACTCAATGACAAGGAAAATCTGGACAAATTTTCGAAGTTATTTCGACGCCAGAAACCACAACAGTCATTTTCTCCCGGGGGAGGTTCTGGGAGAGTTTCATTTTCTGCCTCTTTCAAGCCTTTGCAAAAAACAGCTGTGAAACGAATGAGAACAACTTCAGAAGCAGCAAATACAGCATTAAATTCCAATCTATCTTTTGGAAATCAATCACCATTGAAAAGATTATCCACTTGCCCTGTAAATGATGATGATTTTGTGTAAAATTTTGATAGCTGAAATGCAATTTTGTTTTCAGTTCTCAAATCAACATTGATCAAGCAGTCATGTTACAAGCAGCCCAAGCCTGGGCCTAAGCCTCTCTGTTTGCAGTGCAGCTGTAAAAACAAAAATAAGATATTGGAGTGATTCAGTGGAAGTTGGCGATCCTTTCAGTGTAATAATTAGTTCCTATATTTGTTGTAGCATCCACATAGCTTAAAACTGAAATTTTGGGAGACTTTCTATATTTCGTTCCGGATTAATTTGTTGTATTATGGAATCTCTTCAAAAATCAAGAAAAAATATTAAATAAGGTATTAATTAATCAATCATATAACAATAATAATAGTAATAATAATAATTATTATTATTATGGTAACTCGGACTTCTCACTGTGAGGATCGTAAAGAGGATTATAATACCGCAACTTGTTCGAGTAAGATTGTGGGAAACTCTTGTTGACATTCACTGAGAGAAATATTACAATGCGTCGAGTGCATTGGCGTGTTATTCAATCATAGCCACATATTATGGCAGCAGTAAAACAAAAAGAATAAAAAATGGGACAATAGTAGACAAAAAAGAAGAATAAAAAATAAAAAATGGGACAGAAGAAAACAAAAAAGAAGAATGACCGGTTACGATGGTTAAGATAATAACTGGTGAAATATTGATATAGACCTTTGAACAAAATTTTATTAATAAATAAGTTATAAATACAGATTTTAATATCTGAAATGATTCTTGAATAAATTTTTTATTAAATAAGTCTGAAATAGAAATATTAAAATAATAATAAAAATGATTGAATAAAAAATAAAATGTAATCGATGCTTACATAATAATTTATAGATATTCATGTAATAATTATTTATTAGAAGATAATAATTAAATAAATATAGTAAAATAAAATATATGTTCATAGGAATTAATAGATTGAAAAGTAAATCAAATGATAAATATAGAATAATATTAGTATAATAATTTAATAATGTTTAGCATAACATATTTTATAAATGTATATATTTGTATATAGTACTAAAATATTATTGTTTATTTTTTTTGTATTTGTTTCATATTTAAAGTATTAAGTTTTTAATTTAACAAACAAAAAATTAAGATGAATAAATTTATTTATTTTAATTCAATATCATTGATTGAGTACAATTTAGATTGTTGGCCCTAGACACTAAGAAGAGAGGTTGAATTGGTGAATAAAAATTTCAAAAAACAAAGATAGAGGGAGAAGAAAGTGTAGAAGAGAGACAATCAATTTATAGTGGTTCGGGTATAATTGACCATATGTCCACTCCCAATTAATCAATTGGGTATTTCACTATCTCAATGATGTTTTCAAGCTAGGAGCACTTTTCTTCCCTTAGGCTTAGGAGGCTTAGTGCTATGAGCAATTTTCTTCCCAATTGCTTCAATGTTTGAGGTTTGAGATTGTGAGGCTCTAACAAATGTAGTTGTTGAAGATGATGAAGCTCCATTAAAGCCTAGACCATCCCTAATTAAAAGTAGTCTTTGTGACACAATAAGAGTGTCTAAAACTTCTTTTTCTCTATGAAATTTAGAGATTGAGCTTCTAAGCTCAATGACTTCTTCTTTGAGTGAGTCATTCTCCTTTCTAAGAGAAGCTAAGGAAGAGGATGATGTAGATAAATTTTCAACGGATTTCTTAAGTTCTTCATTAGAAGCCCTTAATTCATTCACAAGCTCACTTAGAGACTTGTACTCATCTTCTAGTTTAGAGCATTTCTTCCTATAGGTTTTAACTTGTGACTTATACTTATCACACTTCATAGTTAGAGCTTCTAATAGCTCTTCATCTATATCATCTACTTCATAATTTGAATTAGAGTGGGAGGATGTACTTACCTCTTGTGAAGAGTCCCCTAGTGCCATGAAGCATATGTTGGCCACCTCTCCTTCTTCCTCTTCTTTGCTTGAGTCATCATCCCAAGTGGCGGAGAAGCTTTTCTTCTTTTCTTTGTCCCATCTTTTCTTCTTCTTCAACTTGGGACATTCATGCTTCATGTGCCCTTGCTTGCCATATTCATAACATGTGACATCATTTGATCTTTCTTTTGGGCTTTGGGCTGATTTCTTGAAGACTTTTCTCTCATTTCTCCTTCTTATCAATTCCTTGGTTCTCCTTGAGAGCATTGCTAGCTTTTCTCCTTCTTTATCACTATCCTCTTCACTTGAGGATGTGTCTATTTCTTTCTCCCTTGTTGAAGCTTTGAGACCCATGGTTCTTTTTTCTAGTTTTTCACCTTGGCCCCTTAGCTTCTTCATTTGCTCATCTTTTTGAATGGCCAACTCATGAGTCAAGAGCTTGCCAATGAGCACATCTGTTGGGACCTTTCCAATATTTGGATTAGATTCTTGAATATTGCACACCCTAGCCCCAAATTTGTTAAGAGGAAGAGTTTTAAGAAGTTTGGTGTTTACCTCATAATTGGTGAGTGCTCTTCCAAACTTTTTCATATTGGTGACGATGGACAAGAGGCGATTTGTCATTTTTGTGATGTTTCCGTTGTCCTTCATCATGAAGAGTTGTCATTCGGTGACATACATCTCCAAATGGCTTGACTTGACTAAGGTTGTGCCTTCATGATAGTTCTCCAAGGTCTTCCATATGGCATGTGC
>CATIWR010014624.1:0-24601 GCA_949677035.1 Omphalea diandra | reverse complement strand
ACATATATTATTGTTTTTTTTATATATATATATATATATATATATATATATATATATAGATATATATATATATATATATATATATATATATATATATAAGCAAAATAGGTTGTCGTTTATTTCACTTGGTTCACAATTTTTTGTTGCCATTGAAAATAAAAAGCCTCCTTCTTCTATTTTAAATTCAAATTTAATTCATTGGTGCAATGGTGTGTCTAATTTTAAAAAGATGATTTATTTCCAATTGAAATATTTTTACAAATACATTGTGAGTTTATTGGTGATGGTGAAGCACCACAAAATACAAAATATTTAGCGATAGAAAAAATTTGTCTCAAATGAGGTTTGGCGATGAACTAAAGTAGTCCTCACTAAACAATTTTGGCCACAGATTATGTGTCCCTCAAGATATTTGGGGACGGATTTGTGATGAAGAGATGGTCGGTATTGTGTGGGTTTACTTCTTAAATAGTCCCTCGCTTCATGAATGATGGCATGGTGAAGGACTAGGTCATAGCTGAATGAATGCTAAATTGGCAAGATTAGTCCCTCGCTACTTTTGCTACATAATGGTAAGGGACTCTCATTGCTAAATTAGTGGCAAAGTAGATCCATCACTAATCGTGAAGCACAACAAGTTTAGGGACAAATTTTGCAATTCATCACTAATTTATATAGTTTTTTATTTTTTATTCTGCTTCTTAATGCATATTAGTTAGTGCATATTTACTGAAATATATATTATACTTAATGGAACATACCATAATAATAAAATATAAAATATTTACTAATATAATATCTAAATCTATAACATAAAGAATAATGATAAAACTTATATGAATGTATAAATTTAAAAATACCCTAAAGTATAATGTACATAAAAAATCACAAAGTACAAGAGTATATAAAAATTAGGGTTGCCCATCGACTGTGTCGTCAACATCATAGGCAGGTGATTGATCAAAGAGAGGATGAGTTGCTGCAAACTGGGTCTCACATGTCAGCTCCCTAATAAGGCGACACATCTCATTGATTTGCTACCGCCGCATGTCAAACTACTATTGAAAAGTCTCCCTCTACTCATCTAGCTATGCTTGAAATTGCTGCTGAAGAGCAGCTTGTAGATCACCTTGAGATACAACATAAGAAGCAGTAATCAATGATGATGTCGAGTAGTGACTGAAGAAAGTAGGGGCAAGTTGGCCCATGTTATACACACGACACTTCTTTAGTGCACCTACAACCTTGAATAATAACTCTTTATCATTGGCCTGACATGGCTCTATGGAGCCCTCCTCATGTTAAGTAACTCTGTCATATCCCTCTCGGCACCCATCATGTAATTTAAAGACAAGTGAAAAGAATTTAAATGAAAATAAAATAAAAATAATAAAAAATTAAGCAAGGGGAAAGAATAAATTATTCAATGTGACAAAAGTTACAACTACACTTATAAATTGTTGATTGATGTATTATTAATTCTTCTTGCTAACATGCATATACTCAAAGGCCTTGAAAAATATAACATCTAGCTTAATTCTTTGCATTGAAAACAAAGACATTACACACACGCATGCACACATACACACACACACATACACATAAACATCTATGATGCTCAACCATAAATATGGAACCTCCAAGATTGTGTGAGGGACCATAATCAAGACCACCTATCTCATTAAGGTGGTTGCGTGGGGCCTATGCACTATGCGACCTGAACTCTGGTGTGTCCCATGCTACCTACCAAATATCCTATATATTCTTTAGGACGCATGCAGGTCGTCTACCACTACATCTCTACCTTGACAAATTATTGGTGTATGGGCCTCAAATGTCGAATCTCAAGTAAAAAATTCTAAAAAGTAAATAAAAAAAATTATTAGAACAATGCATTTAGATAAACAAAATTATAAATAAAATATGACAAAGTACTACTTCACATGAACCATAAAGACAATAACATTAAAAAGTATGATTTTCATTTATACCTTAAACTCGTCCTAGTAGAATTCTTGCATCACCTAGGGGACATTCTTTCATGACTATCCAAATGGCTCTAGGCGAAGCAAAAGGAGTGGAACATGTATTGCCTAGAATGAAACTATTATTTTTGAAATAAAGTATAAGTCAGTAAGATATAATAAATATAAAACATGCAAAAGTATTCAACATTAGGAATTATGTATTTAGTTATTTATTTCATTTTAAAGAAACTGAAAATCAATAGTTATTAAGCAAAATTATAAATAAATAGAATAATCTCCCATCAATATGCTCAAGCATCACTATGCCAATACTCGTCGATACAACTAGTGACATTAATGTCGACGTAGCTCATTTCTCCTCGACAAACGAAAATGTAGTTAGTGCTAATGTCGTTGGTGGTGGAAGTGAGGATGGAGATGGTGTTGATGGAGAATGTGATAATATTGATGGTGTTGATGAAGGGCTAATGGTGAGGGAGAAAATGGTGGTCACAATGGTGGATCACTAAGTGAAGGCTGGGTACCACGCCCTACTATCCCTCGACTTGATGTGTCTGACCCCAACCCAGATTTGTCAACGCTATGCCCTCTACCAATATCATCGTCCCTCATATTCGTGATGTATACATACTAATAAATAAATAAACAATAGTTAAATAAAACAAAATAAATTAATGAATTTATATTCCATATGAACTTTAATACCTAAGTTTGGCATTAGATCAAACCACTTACACTTGAACAACACAGTTCTCTCAATTGACAATTCTAGATACTCCAACTCTATAACCTTAATCAACTGACCATAATAGTCACTTTCATCCACATTATAATTGGTGCCCTTTATGTACATACCATTATTTATGGTAGCTGTATGAGAACCATGTCTTTTCAATGTGAAATTTATATCCATTTACATAATACCCTAAGTAAGATGTCACCATTCATAATGGACCTTTTGCTAGATCCTTAATGAATTTGTTGAAGATATTATATGATGGATCATGCACCTGAAATAAATACCCATCAATTTATAATCAAAAGTTCAAAGCTAATGAAGCGTCATATGTAAGCATAACTAATGGAATATCAATACTCACGTATTTGTCAACCCAAAATGCAAATTCGTTTTCAAGTTTAGCATCAACTTCATGATTAACAATGTTTGGTTGATGTTTCTTTAACTTGTTAACATAAATTCTATAAGGGAGAAAATAAGTACACATTGACTTAAATAAATAAATAAATAAATAAATAAATAAATAAATAAATAAATATATATTGGTTTATGAAAATAAACAAACATATCGAATACTTACTTAATGAAGTGCTCAACTCCTAAGCAATTCAATAAAATGTAGCATTGAGCTGCCTTATATTCTTATTCCATCATGAATCTTATTTTTCCTTTCTAAATGCATGATTAGGATGTTTAAATATTGATAGATTTCCTTTATTCTTCCTCCACATCTCGAGAACTATCATCATTGCGTTGCACTTTCCTATGTCTCGTGCTCACATGGTCCTCGAAGTAGTGCGAATAAAACAATGATGCTTCTTCAACTAAATATGCATTGCACATTGAACCTTCAACCATTTGCTTTATTTTTCTCATTATTTTTCAACCTTTGAAGGTACCTACGACATTGATTGATACATGTAAGCTATTGTATATGCACAAATTGAAATAAAAGTTGAACATTTCATGTGTAATTATTAATTACCTCTCAATGGATACATCCACTAATATTGCACTAGACTAGCTATCCTTGCTTCATAAGCTAAATGAACAGAAAGATGTTTCATAGAGTCGAACAAGCTTGCTGTAAATATACGCTCCAACTTACAAAGAATGATAACTTACAAAGAATGGCAAAAATCTCCTCCTTAAGTCATTTAATGTCTTTAGTATTGCTGATGATAGTGGTTAGATCCTTAAAAAAAAGGCTCAATTCTATTAACGCCTTCCATACATTGTTAGGCTATAGTTCACGAAATGCTATAGGTATCAATCGTGCATAAAATACATGACAATCATTTATTTTCATCTTGAATAACTAAAGTTTTTTCATGTCGACACATCTAGCCAAATTTGACACATGTCCATTAAGAAATTTGAGATTCTTGACCTATTCACACAAGACTTTTTTTGCTCACTTTTCTAATATGTAACAAGCTTTATGGTATTTTCCCGTTACTGAATTCCGTTCCAACTAAGATAAAAAAATTATTAAAATTCCAAACTAAGATAAAAAAATTTAGACCAACTAAAATAAAAAAATCTATAAACAATACATAAAGAAGAAAATACCAGGTGCAACAAAATTCTTTAATCACAAATTCCCTTAAAAAAATCAGTCCACAAATCCAAACTTGCAAAATCACAATTGATTCTACAAAAACCAAACTAAAACAATTGAGCCCAACGTAATTAAACCAAACAACTAATTTCGCAATATATTTTATATTGCCATGCCAAATATAATTTTAGCACTAACTTGATTGATTGATTTATATGTTGATTTTGTAAATTTTAATTAAAATATAATGATTTTGTTTGACACCAGCTATTCAATATGTTTATAATTATGAATACGTTTCTCTATTGATTTGCTATGTAGATGAGCTTTTATGAAGTTTTTATTATATTTAATATTATTATTTATCTTTTATTTGAACCATAAATACTTATAAATTAAACTAATGTAATTATTAAATTATAGAATATAATATTCTCCACATTCCCAAGCATTAGGCTAAAAATGAAAGTAATACCAATTGAGCCTAACATAACTAATTTGAAAACTTCCTTGGGCTAGTGATATAATTTTTTTTTAAGAATTTGAAAAGCTATGGACTTACTTTTTATCCATTCATATATCTTTATATCTTCTGCCTATTAATTATTCATTTTGGCCATGTTAAGTTCACTCTTGAAATAAGAATTCAATTCACTTCTTCGAATAAAATTTTGTTTTCTTGTTAATTCACAGGGAACCCATATACATATATATTTTGGTGATATTTTCATATCTCAGCAACTTTAGCTTTTATCAAAATAATATCTAGAGTTTTAGATTTGTCATTAAAATTTCATCATGTTTCTTGGAAACCATACTAGGAACTGAATTTTAGAGATTTAGACATTTTTCTCCTTTAATTGCAAAAGTAATTAAAAGCTTTTGCAGTAATCTCCACCCAAAAAATGATTTCTAAAACCAAAATATGTTGAAACAACATATAAATGAGGATCATTCATCAATCAGTTCACACCAATTGATTCTATAATAGAAAATCAATTAATACCAAGACCCCAGTTCAAAAAGAGAGTTCAGAGATCACTAGGGCCATGATCACCATCAATTGCATGACCATACCATTTCAAACACTTTTTCTAGAAAGAAAAACACAAAAATCACATCCCTTAAATTATAATATTGATTATAACTATTGAAAATTCAATCAAGTTGTTGTAAATAGATAAAATCCAAAAAATCAAAATTTCGATAGTAAAAACCAAAAATTCATCAAACACTAAATTCCCCAACAAATCAAAAGAATGCACAAATCTAAACCTAAAGCAAAATTAAAAAATAATTTCAATCCATAAAACCTAAAGAACAAATTGAATTCTTAATCCCCAATTCTACCAAAAATTCTAAAAATTTTCAATCCAAAATCCCTAATCATAGTAGAAAACCAAGATACTTTCAAGCCCTAATTACTATAATAAAAAATTATAATTTAAATCCCAATTTCCATCCTAAATCACAACAAACCATATATCTAATTTACAACATTGCATAAATTAAAAAAAAAAAGTTCAACCCAAGTAAAAACCCTAATCCCTACATACAATTGTGAAATTGATAGAAATCAAACTTGAAAGAACATAACAATACGAGAAGCAAAGAGAAGGAAGTGGCAGCGGTAACGTTACCGATAATGACAACTTCAGGTTATAATAATGGAATCTTTCATGCTGAGGAAGAAAAGGATCATTTCAAGATGAAGCATTAACTAAAGATAGATAACACAAGGGAAAAGGAAAGAGAATAAAAAAGATATAGAGAGAGAGAGAGAGTTAGAGCAATAGGGTAAGGGAGAGAGTGAGAGCAGGAGAGGAAGGGAGAGAGTGAAAGTAAGAGAGGAATGGAAACAGTTTACTTCAAGAGATAATGAAACAAAGAAGGAAAGTCTTTATTGTTAAGTATAAAATTAGTGATGAACATAATTCATCGTTAACAGTTAGTGAAATGACATCTTTCCTCTGCCATTTTATTTTATTCACTTAGCGATAGACATAGTAAGTTGCTAAGTAAAACAACTAATAACTTAGTGATAGATGTAAAATTTATCGTTAACTTGCGATAGACTATTTTGTCACCAAGTGAATTCCACAAACTAGCATTACATCCAGCCATTACATAGTGGCAGATATCAAATTTATCATTACATTTCCATTGTTAATCACTTGTAAAACTATCATTAAAGCATGCGCCATTTTTTGTTGCCACCTTTAGCTACATCTTACTTATGTCATCTTCTCTGTCTCTAGTATTTGTTAATCTGTCGTTAAAATAATTCTATTGCGAAACGATAGGTATTCCCTCGTTAAATTAGCGATGGACTAATTTCCATTGGTATATTTATGCTTTCTTGTAGTGAACTTGAATAAATTTGATGGTGAAGATCTTAATATAACTATAACTTAAAAAAAGTACACAAACATCAATTAATTCTTGAGCCCAAGCCTATGATTATTTGATTTTTCATTGATGACTTCAATAAGAAACGTCAGAGATGCAAGGGTGAATCTTTTAGTTAAGTATAGTTTTAGTTTACTTTAAAAATTTAAATTAGGCAGGAGATCTAGTTGTGTCTTAACTTTGATCTTCTTACTAAAAAATGTGATGACACTGCCATTTAGATCACTACTTAACATTACAAAATAGGTTGATTCTAAAACAAAAGAGTAAAGTGTTGAACGCTTAAAGTCTGAGATTTAGTCCTTAACATTAGCAAGCTCAGTGCTAACTGGAAAAGACCATTCAAAGTTGTTAAGGTTGTACATCTAGCAACATACAAGCTAGGAGCCATGAATGGAAGGTTTATTCCTTTAAGGTAGAATATGGATAATCTCAAGAGATACTTCATTTAAAAAATGACTTTAGTTGAACTTTATTTGTAATAAGGCTATAGCATACTCTTGGTTGTTGTATTTATCACATCTAATCTGTTGGACTTGGTTAGTGAAACCTAAGTCAAACCTCTTTTTTGATCTTGACAATATAAATTGAAAGGTTCTAATGTTTGTGTTAAGTGTTGTTCTTACAAAAAAATAAAATAGGAACTAGGTGGAAAGTCGAATAAGAGTGAAATCTCTATGCTTCTAAAAAATGGCCTGTAATTCACACTTAAGACAATCAAATTGCAATTGTTATTTACTAAAAAAATGAAGACCAAACCTCCAGTTTGATTCATAGTCTGAATCGTATTAGGGTCATGATTATGACCTTCAAACCTCTTCAAAAAGTGTTACTCTAATAGTCACTTGGAAACCTAGTTAAAGTATGTCATATGATTAAGGAGTTGTTATGCAATTTAAAATTTGCGATCACAAATAATGAGGCATAACCTCAATTGAATTTCAAGAATGAACTAAAAAAGGATAGTCCCATTCATGGTGAGGCTTGTAGTACACTTTTCCAATGTTATCCTGTTCGTGACTATGATCTTCCTATCAAGCCATCTACAAAAAATGGAGTGTCCCAATGGTTAGTCTTGAAGAACCAATGATCAAGCATCATATCTCACTAGCCTTAGACACATTTAAAGATCTCGATCACAAAAGAGTAATTCTCAGCATGAATTATCAATCTTGACTATGATTACATAATCTCGATCACAAAATCCTTTTAATAAGCATTTAATACATAATTACCTACCAAATCTTAGAGATTTACACATAGTTTTCTTATTAACGACTCTTTGGTGGTTGAAACTTATAAATACTCCACCAAATGGCCTTGATTATAAGAGAACTAAAATTTATTATGTTCAAACTCCTGTAATTTGATTTCATAATCCTTTCTATTAATTACTTATGCACTTTGTTTGTTAAAAGTATTCATTACTTGTAAAAGGTTAAGTGTGAGCCTTAGATATTGGATTTTGAATTTTAAAGTGAGCTTTAATTACGTAAAAACTTTTGTAAGGTTTTGTGTTAGCCTTAAACAAAAAGTGTAATTTGGGTTGGTCTAAGCCTAAATACTAAGTTTTGTGTGAACTTACAAAATAAAAAGAGAGTTAATGAAATACCCAATCGATAAATTGAAGAGTGGATGTAGGGTTGGTAAATACTCAAACCACTATAAATTCTTATGTGCTGATATTCTCTTTTCCTTTTCTTTAACTTTAATTATTCTTTATTCCCTTCAAAGTTTGAATTTCCTACCATTCAACCTTATTCTTGGTGCACAAAGACCAACATAATCAAATAAAGGGTCTTTGCTCTCATTTTTGACATTTTGAGTCATTTTACTTTGTTAATTACTTAACACTATTTTATTAAGGTAAATAACTAGCCAAATAAGCACTCGTACATTGCAAAGGCTAGTAAGCTTATGGCTAGTATGAACCCTTAATAAATTCATAAGTATACACACCGATAATAGCTAGTAATTTATGACATAATCAGTCATACTTAAAATGTTTTTAGCAAAAATACTCAGCTCAATATCCTAGTCATCTCTTATATTCATATTGTTGTATTAATCTAAACAATAAATTAGTTTTAGTGATCTACTATCATTTTAATTTCATTATTAGGTTTCTTCATTAACATTCTTTAAACAATTAAGATATTTAATAAGATATATAAAGAAATGTACAAATATTAAAAAAAAGATAATTTTTATTATTTAGAAATTTTTTTACAATGTAAAGAATGTTGGGGATTACATTAGTACTATTTGATTCCCTAGCCTCATCCCTTTAGTCACTCTTTCCCTTTTACTTTTTAGGTAATATGTTGCCTACATAATTAAAATTCATTTAGGATACACCTTGGCATGCTCGCGCCTGATTTTCTCATTATAGCCAAAACAAATCCTAGTCGTTTCTTTATTTACAAGGACTCAAGCATTTTGCTCTTTTTTATTTCTATAATGACACCTATTGGTTTAGCTTGACCACTCTTTTTTTGTAACTTATTCACTATGTTGGTTAGCTCAATAACTTTTCCTTACTCTACCTTTGGTGTACTTAAAAGCTTCACCCTTTCTTCCACCTGGTTTAAGGTGTCTTGGTGATCCTTTACTAATAAAGACAAGCTTTCTTATGTCTTTTTTTTTTTTTTTTTTGGTCTCTATCTTGACTATATTTTAAGCCTTCTAATCATCCATTTTTAATTGTTTTTTTAGAATGGATTCTGTTAGGGGAGCCTGTCAAGACACATTTTGTTAATCATTTTGGTATCTTTAACCTTATATAAAAACTCAATTGAACACTTACCTTTAAGCTAAGTAATCTAGCTTGAGCTGATAGTTGTTGCATTAGTAGCTTATCTAACTACCCCTTGCAACCTGACATCTTACATAATTTGCCTAATGTATTACATGCTAAGAAGTTGTTCAAGGAGTAACTCTCACCATACTAGTCTTTAGATAGCCCATTAGATCTAGGCAGCAGTTTAAATTCCTATAAAGCGTTAATACCTTAGTGTCTAAGCTCATTTCAACAACATCTATTTAGGCTTCTTTGGTCATTGGTGGCACTTTTACCTTTACTTTCACCTTTTTTTATGATGGTTTAGTCCAAGTGTTTCCCTTCACTTTTGGGGTTAGTTCAATTTATGCCTTAGTAGGCCTCAATTTAGACCTTACCATCTCTTTAATACTGCATTTTTTCCTACCATTTTTTAAAATGGCCCCTCAACACTTTTGTTGACCCTTGTCTAGTTTGGGTTGTTTACTTCCTTTTTGGCATCTCTTTTTTAATGGCCTTAAAGTTTATGTCTACAAAATACAAGGGCATTAATATGTATTAGTTATATAGTAAATATAAGCCGATCAAATATACCCAATAGTTGTTTGGTTGGATGGTATTTTTTTTTATCAATGTTATAAGATCTACAAGATCTTTTACTTCAACTTTGAGCACTGTTGCTATTTTTTTCTCTTCTTTAATCACTATAATTGCCACGTCTCAATTCTCTTCCCTCATCCATCTTATGGAAAACTTTATTTCATTCCAACATGTCACTATGAAGAATTTTGCTTTCGTTTCTTAATGGATGAGGGATAGTGGTTGAAGAGGCCTTGCTAGGTTTTGTAATTATATGGAAATGATCTTTTCCCATTAAGTGCATGATGATGGACAACCGCTTTATCATGCCTATAGTTATTATCTTTTTCATGTGCCTATTAGCATTCTCATATCACTCGGTGATAATGTGATATTGGTAGCTTGAATACTTCTAGCACCTGTTGCACAAAGTCTGGCAATGGTAACCTAATGTCTGCTTTTAAATCTTCTTCATATAGCATATATTGGTTTGATTGTGATGGAGAGCATAAAATAAAACTTTTTAATAAATATGATTTTATTAATAAGTGAACGAAAAATAACTTTAAGACTAAATGATGAAAAACCAAATTTAGAAACTAAATAAGAATTGTGTAAGATTAACGAAAAAAAACTAAATAAAATAACATTAAGAAATAAATAATTTATTTTCATCACCCATCATCAATATATATATTCACTACAATAATTAAAATATCAAGATAATATTAGGATAATATTTTTATTTGTAAATATATTTAAAAAATTTAACGTATAATAAATTTTACTTTATGAAAGAAACACTTCTTTGTGAATCATATTTTTAGTATAAATTTGTGATTTATTATTGATTAGCTTTTTATTTAATTTAAAAAATATTTAAACTTAAATTATATTTATCTTAGTTTTTAAAATTTTAAAAATAAAGTAACAATAACTTAAAGATATAAAAATATTTACCCATTATTTTAGTTATTTTAAATAATCACAAATTTTAAAATTGAAATAATATCTATTATTTCAGTTATTTCAAATAATCACAAATTTCAAAGAATAAAATAATAATTAGTTTTATAAAAAAAATTATCTATCTAATTAAAATTTATTTATAACTTAAGAATAGTATTATCAATCTAAAATGTTCTATACAATTTTATGTCTAGAAAAAGTTCTCTAGTTAGCCATTTTGTATATAGTATAAATTTATCATTGATTAGTTTTTGTTTTGTTTAATGGAAAAAAATTTTGAACTTATATTATATTTACCTTAAATTTGTAAATATTTAAAAATAAAATAACACTAACTTAAAAATATAAATATTTTTATCCATTATTCTAGTTATTTTAAATCATCCCAAAATTTTAATGATAGAAATAATATCTATTTTTCAGTTATTTTAAATAATCACAAATTTTTAAAATTTAAATAATATTTAGTTTTATGAAGAAATATTATCCATCTAAATAAATTTTGTAACGTAAGATTATTATTGTCAATTTATAAAGTTCTATACCCTTTTATGTCTAACAAATTTTTCCTAATTAGCTATTTTTATATATACTATAGAAGTATAAATATTTTAAGTAATAAAAAATTTTAAAATTTGAAATAATTCGAGTTATTTTAAATAATTAAAATTCAAAATTAAAAATAATACTTAATTTTATAAAAATTTATCCAATCAATTAAAATTTATCTATAACTTAAGATTATTATTGTCAATTTTAAAAAATACAATATCTTTTTTGTCTAGAATTTTTTTTCCTAGTTAGCCACTTTGTAAATATAGATAGTATACATTTATCATTTATTAGTTTTTATATTTAATTTAAAATTTTTTTGAGGTAAATGACAACTTCATTCACTTGGCAAAGGAAACAGAGGGTTGTGTCATTAAAAACCTTTAGAAGTAAAACCCAGTGGGAAAAATCCCCTTCAGGAGAAAGAGTACACCCGAAAGAACAATCACATATTACCAAGAAAACTAAAACTAGACCAAAAGCAGAAGGTTATGAAGTTAAATAGGGCCTTCATCCTTCAACCACATACTCATTACCACAATCTAATCCAAATTTAGCCAAGGCATCAACGATAAAATTAGTTGACCGTGGAGTCCATCTAATCTCTTTCACTGAATAGAGGTTAACTAGGGCATGAATGTCATAAGTAAGAAGCCACAAATCAGATCGGATGTCATCTTGATTAAGTAAGGAGATTACTTCCTTTGAATCAAAGGCAGCTTTTAAATTAAATAGACTATAATTGAATGCAAATTGTAGCCCATCACATAGCAAAAACAGCTCCGTAACCAATGAAGAGCCTCCATAGTTTGAAGAAATCGCACTAGCAGCCATTTAAACCTCAGCCTGGTCACATATGATAACCTCCAGGCTAACCTTACCTATCAACCGATTAACAGTTCCATCAACTTTCAACATAAAAGGAGCATCTTTTGCAGAGGTCCCTCTAAAAAAGGATGATGTGACATGCCTATACTTACCCTCTATATTGGAATGAACTTCACAAAACTCACCATGCAATCGAAACATACAGGAATACACCTCTTTTAAGTCGAGTCTTGGCAAATTATGCACGTCCTTATTTTTGCTGTGCCAAAGATACTAGTACATGACATAAAAGAACTCTCATTCATCTAGAGATAAACTAGTTTGAGCAAGCATCATAGTATCCACAAAACTGAGACTGCCAACCCCATGTAACAAAAGTCCAAAGGGACTATGTGACCAAGCTTTCTTGGACATCGAGCAAAGAAAGATGACATATATTGTTGACTCAAAAGGATTACCACTGCTAGTGCAACATTTGCTAGTTGGAACATGATGAGAGTTCAAGTTAACATCAGTCAGGAAGAGATAAAGGCAAGCTCGCCAAATAAAGATCTTTACCTTAGAAGGGGTAGTCATGACCCATAACTACTTTCAACATTTGTTGCACAACCTAAGATGATTCTGAACCTGAGGAAAGTAAACTCCAGCTAAGCATATATCCACTTCAAACATTATAAATTCCATGTTTGTTAAAGTGCCAACAAAGAGCATCTAGCCCTTAAAATTGCAACCTTGAGATAGTAAGAATTGCTTCGGAGTCCTGTTACAAGAAATGGTTCACAATGACAACTTCATTCCAATGCCTATTCGGCAGCAATAGAGAAGACATTAATGTATCGACTAGGAATGACATAGACGAAGTCACCTTTAAACCATAAGGAATAAGGATCCATTGATCATTATAAACCTGCACATTACTTTCGTTCCCAATACGCTGCCTCAACCCTGACAACAGTAAAACCCTACCCTATAACAATATTCGCTAAATATATGATGAATTATAGCTCAGTTCGATGGTCAAAAAAGAGGTATTGGCAAAATATGTTCCCTTTAGAACCTTTGTAACCAGTGACAACGGTTTGGTCAAAATTCTCCAAGCTTGCTTCCCTAACATAGCTTGATTAAACACCTTTAAATTTTAAAAACCCATTCCTCCAACATACTTTGGTTGACACAAGAGAGCCCATGATTTCTAATGAATTTTGCGATGATCCCCAAAAGAACCCCACTAAAAGTTTGCATAGAGTGTTTCAATATCACTCAACACTGCCTTAGAAATTTTAAAACAAGTCATGGCATAAGTAGAGAGAGATTGAATCACAAATTTAATTGAACACTCCTTACCACCAATAGATAATAGCTTGGAGCTCTAGCTAGATAACCGTTTCACGATCCAGTTTTGTAGTACCAAAATTGAATTTGCTTGTTCCACATTGAGAAATTTGCTTATTCCACCCTTGACTACTGGGATACCAAAGAGCTATTTGATTTCCTCTATAGCCTAGGGTGGAGTATTCGAGCTAAAAGATAAAGCAAACTTATCAAAGTTGACAGCCTGCCCTGTTGCTGTCTTATACACTGAGAGGACGACTTTAAGATTTGCACGCTCTATAATGGTATCTTTGCAAAACACCAAGCTACTATCAGTAAAAAATAAATGTGAGATAGTAGGGCAATTATAAGAAACCTGTATCCCATGCAAAATATTCATCTAACAGTAACAATTCTGACAAGCCTTGAGCATATATGAGAAACAAATAGGGGGATAGTGGATCTCCCTGCTGTAGCCCACAAGAAGGAGTGATATGACTGTTGACCTAACCTTTACACTTAAAAAAAAAGATTTGGAGATCATAAAATGTAGTCACTAATTAGGTTAGCAACCACATCTTGTGGTCATTAAAATATTGGTCGCAAATAGTTTAGTGACCACAAAATGAATGTGGTCACTAAACTAGCAATTACATAATAGTGTGATCTCTATGTGGTCTTTGTTTAGAAACCACATTATGTGGTTGCTAAACAATTTTGCTGTTGTTGTCAAATGCTTACCATACAAAATTAGAGAGATCATTTAAAGATAATATAGTGATTACTATTTAGAGACCACATATGTGGTCTCTATCTGGTGGTATATATTTAGAGACCAGAAAATATAGTCTCTATTTTATGGTATTAATTTAGAGACCAGTTAACTCGTGACACTAAATAATTAAATAATTTTTAATAATATTATTATATTTATGTTTCTTTCTTTTACTTATTGTTATTGTTATATATAATTTGAAATAAATTAAGAATTATAAATACCAAAACATAATTAGTAATTAAATGAAATATAATAATGTATAATAGTAAAATTACAAATGCACAGTACTAAAAATAATAATATTCAAGTCCTAATGTTACAAAGTCAAGCCACAATACTGAAATACTAATACTAATGTTACAAATGCTCATGCCTTGTCCTCAGCCCCCTCTTGTAGATCCATCTACACCACAGAGTCAAAAATGCATTATGTAAAAGAAAGTAAATTTAACAATCATAAGATAACGATACATACTTAAAGATATGTAAATTGCAAAATTATATAATTATAACTATAATTCAATGTTGCAGAAGATACACACAATTAAAGTATGTATTTATGAAAAAAAATCTACCTCTACTCACTATCAATATCATTCTTCGTTATTAGGCAAACAAAAATTAAAATAAATCATCGAATTTTACCCACCAAAAACAGACAATATTTCACAAAACAATAAAGAATACCCAAATGGCATTTCAAACAAAACCAAGAAGCGTTATCAACCCATTTTTTTCTTTTGCATGGCCAAATTATTTTAATAATTATTTATCTCTTAATTTAATTATTAACAATATCGACTAATATATATATATATATATATATATAAACCTTATATGATGGTATTTGCCTAGTGCAAACTTTCATTTTTTTTTCAAAAAAAAAGGAAAAAAAATGAATACTTGTTAGCTAGTGATCTCCATTGAGAATAAAGTATTAGTCCTATGGAAAATAGTGCAATTCTTAGTAAGTGATGGAAACTACAAACAAACCCACCAACCTTGAGAAAAATTAAAGTAGGAGTAGATTTGACAACCGCATTAATGGAATTAACTAATGTTTCAAGAGTAATAAATTTCTCCTTTATATATAACTTTTTTTTTTAAAAAAGAAAGAAATAGAACAATTAATAAGTATAATTTCCAAAATATCAAACCTAAACACTCATTTACATTTGTAAGATTACTTAAACCATTACTGGAACTAATCCAGAAAAAGCTTCAACCACCACACATAAAAAATGCTCATGAAAAAAAGAGAAAATGAAGTAGAATATGAAAGATAATAAGCAACAAAGCAAATAAGAGAAGGAAAAATTGTCATTGCTGAATATAATTCAAGCTTATTGACTTTGGTAGTAACTTATCTGTTGTGTAGAGGATTTGGTCTTCTATAGACTTTTCTCTTTTCAAGAATGAAATATTCATCAGAACCTTTACGTGCTTAACATAAGCATAACAACAAGACAAGTTAATAATAAACAAATTTTAGTTGAAATTATTAGCTTAAGAAATGCAATTAATCTAATAAAAATTTATTTTAAAAAAACATACAACTCACTCAAAGTCTTGGCCATATACCATTTTCCACATCATTGATTAGTAACTATTAGCCCTTGATACCCTAGAAGGGGAGGGGGGAGGGGGTGGGGGAGGTTGAATAGGGCAATGACAAGTAATAAAAATTAAAACTATGTATGAAAATAGATGAAGAATCAGGACAAAAGATTTATAGAGGCTCGACACCACTTGCCTTCGTCCTCTCCTTTAATATTTCCATCAGAGCCTTGACTGTATTGATAGGTTAAGGTGCTATAAACAAGCTCCACATAAATAAGTTTTTGGGCATTTACAATGCCTTTACAAGTGATAGATTGTAAGGCTCTATCAGTCTCTTACAAGTAGTTCACAAATACTACTTAACCTTAATCCAAAGAAGTTTTCAGGCACTACTTTAAACTTTTCATAAGATTTAGTTTTCAAGGTTTCCCAACCTAAGATTTTCTCAAACTAAATACAACACTTTAAGAAGGAGAGAAACTTTTTCACTCAAGCAATAAAGACACTTTAAGTACTTCTCATAAGGTATGCTTAATAAGGTTGATAATGTGAAGAGAATTTTTTGAAAAGCTTATTCAAACTCCGTTTTGAAGTTATCTCTTCTAAGCTTTGAATAATGAATTTCTCTTTCTTGCTAGATCACTCTTTGTTCACCTTTTCAATTGAGAAAAGTTTCACAGTAGAACACTCGCTTAATGGAGCAGTTCTCTATGTGTTTCTATTGAGAGCATGACCTTTCATAGTCTTGAACAAAGAACTAGCCGTTAGAGAAAGAAATACCACTTCATATTACATCTTAGAGCAAGTAACGCCCTTTGAGACATATTTACGCCCTTTGCTAAGGCATAAACCATCATTGATTTCGTGCAAACAGATGGTTGTCAAACAAAATACACCTTCAACGATCGTTGGCTCTATCAAAATGTCTACTGGGACTATTTGTTAAAGAGAACTTGGCTTAAGGCTCATCCTTTAACTTTCACATAAGTTAATTTCACTTTATCTTCAACAATCATTAGACATAAACAATGGTTGTTACTTTTAAACTTCAATGCTAGTTGGAGGAAGATCAATGCTTATTGTCGATTCCCACAAAGTGTGAACTTGATGCTCTATTTTACAAGGTCTACAAAAATCCTTCAATAGCTATTGGAGGATTCACAATGCCTATTGGCAACACCTTCAATAATTGTTGAGATATGAGTGTCCCTCATTGAGGGGTCTAGAGCTTATAGCTCAAAATTGAGCATTTTTCTATTGCCTTTTGGTGATCTTCCAATGCCCATTAGATATACTCAATGCCTGTTGAAATATTGAGTGTGCCTCATTGAGAGGTCTAAAGGCTTTGACATGACTAGAAAGCTTTTCAACTCCTGTTGTGAATGACCAATGCCCATTTGGAGTTTTAGAAATTTTTGAGCAATCTAAGGCACTTTATCCAACACCCATTGTGAAAATGTAACGGCTGTTGTAAGGGCAAAATCAATGTCCATTATGAAAATGCAATGCTTGTTATAAGTATCAATGTGCATAGCCATGTCTGAGTAGTTGTCTAACACCTATTAGAAATATGGGTAATGCCTATTGATAAGTCCAAAAAGCTATGCTTAAGCTAAAGTCTTTCTTCGATACTTGTTTGATTGAGACAACACCCGTTGGTTTCTTAAGCTAAGTTTGCTTTGAACTTTACTCTCTAATTTGAGTTCTTAAATATAGTTCCTTTTTCAATCATCATAGTCCAAAAAGTAGACGTACCTATAAGATCTAACACAAATAACTTAGGCAAAAGTTAGTTATTTGACTTATTTGTAATCATCAAAATAAGACTTGGAACCTAGAGGTTCAATAGTAACAACTTTACATCAGTACATACCACCACCACCATGCCTATACATGCTTATCTTTATCTCTAAAAACACTATCATCATGACCAATGTTTCATCATTGTCGAACTTGATAAACTTTTTTGATATTCTATTTACTTATCATGACATGCATTCATAAGTTTTCAAATCTCTTATCATAAGTATTTAACTCCTTACAGCTAAGAAACTTCTCTTTCAACTAAAAGAAAATTAAAGTTTGCAGTGAAAGGTGCCAATTGCTACTAAAATAACAACTTCAATATATATAGCATTATCTTTTCTCCCCTTCATCTACAACATACTTCTCTCCTTTCATAGAAAATCCATAGCATCATTTAGTTTAAAAATGAGTAAAATTGGATTCAAAGGGGGGAACAAGTCATAGCTCCATGAAAAATTATTGAACTTAACTTGTGTTCATTCATCACTTACAATATATGGCGTATAACCCTTCCAAGAATACTAGGCAAAAGCAATTCTAGCAATTCTAATAAACATGTCACCAGAAAGGGGAAGTACAAAAAATAATTACTGAAGAAATGCAATGTTCTACTAATTATTTCCCAATAAATGTCACTTTGGTAATTAGCTTTCAAGAAAGCACAAATGGACCAAATTCTATGCAAAATAAAAAATTGAGTACCAAATATTTTAAAGGCATCCACTTAGGAAAAATCTAGGATAAGATAATGGAAATTAGTAAGGCATAACAACTTAAGATATCGATCTCCAGTATTTAATGTTATCCCCAGATCATATGGTTACTAATAGGTTAGATAACATTAATGTGTAGAGGATGTTGCTGCAATTACATAAATTTCATAATTCTTCATCCCTTCAGTCTCTCATGTAATCTTTTAATTACCTTATTCATAATTCTAATTACTAATTTAGCTTCAATCCATAAACATGCAATCCATAATTAAGAAGTGAAGAAAGATCATGATAATAAAGGCACCTGAAAATCATAAAAAACTATATAATCAACACTTTTTTATCATATATCTCATACAACTTGTAAATTATTTTTTTGTTTTAAGGGAAGTTTAGAAAAAAATATTAAAACCACACTTACTTGATGGAAGACCACACAAACTTCTTTATGTCAGACTGATCAAGAACTCTTAAACTCTTCAATTTTGTCTCCACCAAGCTCTAACCACTGTAAGTCCTTAATTTTCTTCTTTGATCAAGTTCCTTTGCTTCCATTCCCCCTCCAAGATTGTCAGTTTGATGTATCCTAATCTTCCTCAAAGAAAAAGGTACATCAATATCTAAGAAAATAAAAAAATAAGATAGGAATCAAAATTCGTAATACCTAATCACTGCTTTAATTAACACTTAAGACCTAAGAAGAAAACTTTAGAAAATTTAAATAAAATTGCATCACACATGCATTTGTGCTATTTGGTTGTAGAGGAAAATTTTTTGTTGCTTAAGATGGAGAAAACTACCCCTAGCCCAATGAAAAGTTTTTTTTTAAAAATAATAAATAAAAAATCATAAAAAATACCTTAACATAAAAATATTCAAGAAATTACTACAAAAAAATAAGAGGAATATGGAATTTGTTGCAATGAAAGGAAAGGATACAACACTAACCTTTTTGTTACTAAGATGGCTTGATTTGGAGAAATAGAAAAACAACAAAGATGGTTCCATTTACATCAACGAAGAAGTCTCACTTTTTAGAAACCTCAAAACCTAAGATTGTAAGTTCATTGCCTTTAGCTAGCACACTAATCAAAAATCCATGGTTAGGTTTAAATTTGTCATGCTACTTCCTAGCGTGTCCAAAACCTCCACTACTTTTCTCGCTAAATGGTTTGAAACCTGTATACATCATAACACAACATCATATTAGTGTTTTATAATTACAAAGTATTAAAGCTAAGATATGGTAGTTGAATACAAGTGTTTTGAAGGACAACAAAAGAATTTTTTAGGTACCTTAACAATGGCAGAGTGCTTAGAGTATGAAGATGTTGAGGTATTCCATCATAGAAATCATCTAATGAAAAATGATTCTTCTCGTGATTGCTTTGATGATGCATCTTAAGACTACTTTTCCACATTTTCTCATTGTAACCTCTAAAATATCGGGCTACTTCTTCTTGCTACATTTGTTATAATAAATAACATTTCCTTCTAACTTCCCAATAGGAGTAGTCAAAAAATTAATTTTAGGGTTTTTGGGGTTTTAGAAGAAGAAATAGAAGAATGAAAGGTAGAAGAAAAAGGAAGAAGGGTAGTTTTTCAGATTTGGGAAAAAGAAAACAAGAAGGAAATGTAAAATGGTAGGGTTTCAGATTTTAGGGATTTTGGGTTTCTACAATTCAAGTATTAAAACTTGCAGACAACGACCACAACTCATGTGGTCGTTGTTTAAGTCTAAAATATCGTATACTTAGCGACCACCATTGTGGTAGTCTCTAACGTTGCCTTAATTCATCAAGTTTAGTGACCACCAAGATGGTTATCGATGATCTTGATGAGATACATCAATTTTGGCGACCACATGTTGTAGTCGCTAAAATTAATGTATTTCATCAAGGTTAGCAACCATAGCCTTGTGATCGCTAACCTTGATGTATTATCTTGATGAAATACAACAATTTTAGCAACCATGGTCTTGTGATCGCTAAACTTGATAGTACATTATAATATTAAATATAATATATTTCATCTTTTTTTTTAATATTGAATATAATTACATGTAAATATATAAGAATATTTTAATATATTTAATATATAATTATATTTTACTTATATTATAATATATTTATTTAATTACATTATAATTATATAATTAAATATATTTATATTATAATTAATTAATTATATAATTATATTTAGTTAAGTTATATTATATTTAATTAAATTATTTTAATATATTTAAAATTATTATATAATTATATACTATTATATATATAATATTAATATATTAAATTATTGGACTAGATTAGTCATACCTTAGTCAAACTCTCTTTTGATCTTGACAATGCAGATTGATATGTTCTAACATCAATTTTAAGTGTTGATTTTGCAGATTTTTAGATAGGTTTGCATTAGAAGGCAAATGAGAGTTTAACTCTTAAGTATTGTGAAAGCATCTTAATTCATGGCAACGAACTTCAAATCACAACCACTAACTTGTAAGAAGAAAGGATAAAGTTAGGTTAGATGAATTTGTAGAGCAAATCACAACCACAATCTTGGCAAGAAAATAATCAAGTTGAAACAAAAGAATTTACGGTGGAAGTCATGTCCTTTGTGACCACGACTTTTGTAATTGCTTGGAGGGAATCAAGTCCTCAACTATAGCAAGCCAAGTGTCTCAAAGAGCCATTGGTATATAAATATTAGTGAGGGTGAAATATTAGATGAGACCGTGAATTAATAGAGTAAGATCTCCTTGTGAAACAAATGGATTAGCAGTGGTTCCCGCATCTAAGAAGAAAACAAATCGTGATTGCGACTTTTGTCTGGTTTGAAGAACATAATAATTATTTTTATTGCAAGACCAATTGTAGTGTGCTACGTGGACTAGCCATTAGATACAAATAAGGTTCTCTACCACGATTTCAACAATTTTAGTGCATGAAGAGAATTCGCGATTGCAAATGACCAATTACAACCATGAACTTAGTCTGACAGACATTTACTGTAAGATCTGCTGAACACCACTTAAGGATTTAGACATAGTTTATTTGTAATGTCTCTTTGGTGGTTGTTGCCTATAAATACTCCATCAAACAAACATGAATGTAAGAGAATAACATTAAATATAGCCAAACTCTTGCAATTTTGTTTCTCAACCTTTAATTCTTATATGTGAGTGAGTATTGTAGGGTGTGAGCATTAAACACCATTGTTATTGGGTTTAAGAGTTAGCCTAGTTGTAAAACTCTTGTATAGGTTAAATATGAGCCTTTGGGAAAATATTTGAGAAGTTTTTATGTGAGCCTTGACATACAAGTTATAAGGTTATGTATGAGCCATAAAACACAGTGTAAAACTTTAGTGTGAGCTTGGAAACACCATTTAGTGTTAGTAGAATACCCAATTGTGAAGAATTAGGCAGTGGATATAAGGTTTGTTAACACCTAAACCACTATATAATTTGGTGTCTCTAACTCTTCTCCTACTTCTTCTATTTTCATCTTTCAATACCTTTCCTCGAATTTTTAAAATTTTACACCAATTCAACACCTATTCTTGGTGCTTAAGGGCCAACAAGTGATATCAGAACAATGTTTCATTGAAACCCTTAATTATGTGAGTAAAGACAAATGGCACAAGAAGGAATCCACATGCATCTTAAGCCATACTACAATGGATCTGACTATAAGCATTGAAAGTAAAAACTGAAGATATATTTAGACAACGATGTGGTGGATCTTTAGGATTTAGTTGCAAAAGAATGAAAGCCTCCTACCAAGGTGGTTGATGGAAGTGAATAATTAATCCTAAGGGAGGAATAGGTGGAATCTCATAAAAGATCAAATGGAAGGAATAAAAGGGCAATGACAATTCTTCTTATATCCTTGTTAAGGGAGGAGATATGAAAGTACAACCCCACCTCATTGCCCATATAATTTAGAAGGCATTGGAGAATTATCATAAAGGCACAACCCTGGTGAAGTCTAACAGGTTAGAGATGTATGTGATAAATTGGGAGCTATTCATGATGAAAGACAACAAAAGCATCACTGATATGATGACAATAGAATTTTGTCCATCATTACGAATATGAAGAAATTAGAAAGATTACTCACCAATCATGAGGTAAACACCAAAATACTCAAATCTTTACCTATTGAAGAGTTTGGTGCAAGGGTATGCAATATTCAAGAGTCAAATCCATAAATTGGAAAAGTGCCAACAAATGTCCTCATAGCTAAGCTTCTTACTCATGATCTAGCCTTCAAAAAAGATGATAAAATGAAGAAGATGAGAGGGTATGGGGATAAGAATGATAAAATAGAAAAGAAGACCCTAACCCTTAAATCCTCAGCCAAAGAAAAATAGGTAGAAGTTCTCTTAAGTGATGTGATGATAGTGAAAAGGAAGAGGATAAGCTAGCCATACTTTCTAGAAGGACCAAAGATTTGATAAGGAAAAGGAAAAATAGAAGGAGTTTTAAGAGGGCATCTCTTAAACTCAAGGAAAAAAAGAATGAAGTAACTTACTATGAGTGTGGCATGCAAGGTCACATTAAATATGGTTGCCATAAGCTAAAGAAGGAGAAGAAAGACGACAAGGAAAAGAAGAAAAGCTTCAAAGCCACTTTGGATGACAGCTCTAATGCGGAGGATGAAGATAAGGAAGTGGCAAATCTCTATTTCATGGCACAAGAGGACTCTTCTAATGAGGTAATTTCTTTACCTGACTCTAGAGATAATTATTATGCATATGATGAAGTAGATGATGAGCTCTTTGAAGCTCTTACTTTGAGATGTGACAAGTACAAGTCACAAATGAAAACTTACAAAAAAAAAAAAACTCAAAATTGGAAAATGAGTTTAAGTCACTAAATGAGCTTACAAGTGAGTCGAGAACTTCAATTAAAGAATTTAAAAAGTCTATTGAGAGTCTTACTAAGTCTTCATCTTCTCTAAATTCCTTAAGAAAGGAAAATGATTCCTTAAAAGGAAAGGTAATTGAGCTTAGAAATTTTATTTCCAAGTTTCACAAAGGGAAGAAAACTTTAGATACACTAATTGTATCTCAAAGACCTCCCCTAATAAGACATGGTCTAGACTTCAATAGTACCTCTTCATCTACACCCCCTCTCATGACAATCATTAGAGTATCAACCTCTCAAACATCTAGAATTAAGGTAATTTGAAGGAAAAGTATCGCTAGCACTATGCCACCTATATCCAAGGGCAAGGGGAATGTACCTCAAGGCTCAAAACCTAAGCCTAAAAAGGGTAATTATGCATTCATCTACACTAAGAAACATGTTTACCCAAACACATACAAAATTTTCTTCTACTCGTAATCATTCATATAACATGCTAACACTCTCACTACCATAGTATAAAAAGGCCCCCTACTCATACTAAAGTTATGCATTGGAGAAAGACTTACAAGTCTAAGCTCCAATGTCACTATTGTATGAAGTATGGTCACATAAACATTTTTTGATTTATTAGGAAGGTTCACCTCAAATTAGAGGACCCTTCAAGACCTAACCCCTAAGGATCTAAGTATGTTTAGGTACCTAAACAAAGGTTATTTGTTTTTGTTGTGTAGGAATGTATGACAACCACCAATAAAGACAATGATTGTCATGTGGATAGTGGGTGCTCAAAGCACATGACGAGCAACAAAAAGCTATTCATAGCCATAAAAGAGAAGGAAGGTGGCAATGTCACTTTAGGAAATAAAACCAAGTATAACGTAATCGACATTAGAACAATTCGTTTGAATGGTTGTTCACTTATTGACTGTAACATCCCCAGACACGTTCATTGGAATTATCACATGAATATATGCATTAGATAAATAATCATTTAGAAGCACCGTTGCATTTGGGGACACTTGAACATTTAGAAGCATCGTTGTAGTTGGGGACACTTGAACATATATGTAGTGTTTGTATAGTTGCATGGCAAATTATTTTATGTTGTGTGCATGTTATAGTATCATAAATAATGGTGTCTTAGAGCTTAATT
>CATIWR010014616.1:0-10297 GCA_949677035.1 Omphalea diandra | reverse complement strand
ATAAAACAATTTTCCATACAACTATACAAACACTACATATATGTTCAAATGTCCCCAAATGCAATGGTGCTTCAATGATTATTTATCTAATGCATATGCTCATATGATAATGCTAATGAATATGGCTAGGGATGTTACAATAAACAAGTCAAATAATGAACTTTTGTCTAAGTTATTTGTGTTAGATCTTGCTGGTACATTGACTTTTTGGACTATGATGATTAGAGAAGGAATTATGTTTGAGAACTCAAAGTATTAGAGAGTAAAGTTCAAGGAAAACTTAGCATAGCAAACCAATGGGTGTTATCTTCATCGAACAAGTATTAGAGAAACACTTTAACTTAAGTATAGCTTTTTGGACTTATCAACAACTGTTGCCCATATTTCCAACATGTGTTAGACAATTGCTCAGATATGGCTATGCACATTGAACCTCATAATAAGCTTTGCATTTTTGCAACGAACGTTGATTTTGCCCTCACAACAGATGTTACATTTTCACAATAGGTTTTGGATAAAGTGTCTTAGATTGCTCAAAAATTTCTAAAACTCAAAATGGGCATTGATCCTTCACAACTTGTGTTAAAAAAAGCTCTCTAGTCATGCCAAAGCCTTTAGACCTCCTAATGATGCACACTCAATATTCCGATAGGCATTAAGTATATCCAAAGGGCATTGGAAGATCACCAAAAGGCAATAGAAAAATGCTCCAATTTGAGCTATAAGCTCTAGACCCCTCAACTAGGGACACTCATATCTTAACAAGCATTGAAGGTGCTACCAATAGGCATTGTGAATCCTCCAATAGCCGTTGAAAGATTTCTGTAGACCTTGTAAAATAGAGCATTAAGTTCACACTTTGTGGGAATTGACAATAGGTATTGATTTTCCTCCAACGAGCATTGAAGTTTAAAAGCAATGACCATTGTTTATGTCTAATGATTATTGAAGATAAAGTGAATTTAACTTATGTGAAAGTTAAAGGACGAGCCTTAAGTGAAGTTCTTTTTAACAACTAGTCTCAATAGATATTTTATAAAGCCAATGACTATTAAAGGTGTATCTTGTTTGACAACCACTTGTTTACATGAAATCAATAATGGTTGATGCCTTAACAAAGGGCATAAATATGTTTTAAAGGGCGTTACATATTCTTTGATGTAATGTGGAGTGGCATTTCTTTCTTTAACAGCTAGTTCTTTGTTTAAGACTATGAAATGACATGCTCTCAATAGAAACACATAGAGAACTATTCCATTAAGTTAGTATTCTATTGTGCAAACTTTTCTCAATCAAAAAGGTTAACAAAGAGTGATCTAGCAATAAATAGAAATTCATTATTCAAAGCTTATAAGAGATAACTTCAAAATAGAGTTTGAATATGCTTTTCAAAAAATGCTCTTCACATTCTCAACCTTATTAAGCATACCTTGTGAGAAGTACTTAAAGTGTCTTTATTACTTGAGTGAAAAAGTTTTTATTGCTTGAGTGAAAAAGTTTTTCTCCTTATTAAAGTGTTGTATTTAGTTTGAGAAAATGTTAGGTTGGGAAACCTTGAAAACTAGATCTTATGAAAAGTTTAAAGTAGTACTTGAAAACTTCTTTGGATTAAGGTTAAGAAGCATTTGTGAACTACTTGTAAGAGATTGATAGAGCCTAAGAATGTATCACTTGTAAAGGCTCTATAAATGCCCAAAAACTTATTTATGTGAAGGTTGTTGATAGCACCTTAAACTATCAATATAGTCAAGGCTCTAGTGGAAATACTAGAGGAGAGGACAAAGGCAAGTTGTGTCGAACTTCTATAAATCTTATGCCTTGATTTTTCATCTATTTTCATACATAATTTTAATTTGTATTACTTGTCATTGCCCTATTCAATCCCCTTTTTAGGGCACCGGGGGACAACAGTTACTAATTAATGATGTGGAAAATGGTACGTGGCCAAGAATTTGAGTGAGTTGTATGTTTTTTTAAAATAAATTTTATTAGATTAATTGCATTTCTTAAGCTAACAATTTCAACTAATTTTTTTTATTATTAACCCGACTTATTGTTATGCTTATGTTATGCACATAAAGGTTTTGACGAATATTTCATTCTTGAAAAGAGAAAAGTCTATAGAGGACCAAATCCTTTTCACAACAGATAAGTTACTACCAGAGTCATTAAGCTTGAATTCTATTTCGGCAATGACAATTTTTCCTTCTCTCCTTCATTTTGTTACGTATTATCTTTCATATACTACTTCATTTTCTCTTTTTTCATGAGCATTTTTTATGTTTGACGGTTGAAGCTTTTTCTGGATTGGTTCCAGTAATGGTTAAAGTAATCTTACAGATGTAAATGAGAGTTTAGGTTTGATATTTTCGTTGAGAAATTATATTTATTAATTGTTTTATTTCTTTCTTTTTCTAAAAAAAGTTATATATAAGGAGAAATTTATTACTCTTGAAACATTAGTTAATCCATTAATGTGGTTGTCAAATCTACTCCTACTTTAATTTTTCTCAAGGTTGGTGGGTTTTTTTGTAGTTTCCATCACTTACTAAGAATTGCACTATTTTCCATAGGACTAATACTTTATTCTCAATTGAGATCACTAGCTAACAAGTATTCATTTTTTTCTTTTTTTTTTAAAAAAAAAATGAAAGTTTGCATTAGGCAAATACCATCATATAAGGTTATATATATATATTGGTCGATATTGTTAATAATTAAATGAAGAGATAAATAATTATTAAAATAATTTGGCCATGCAAAGGAAAATAATGGGTTGACAATGCTTCTTGGTTTTATTTGAAACGTCATATGGGTATTATTTATTGTTTTGTGAAATATTGTCTATTTTTTGTGGTTAAAATTTGATGATTTATTTTAATTTTTGTTTGCCTAATAACAAATAATGATATTGATAGTGAGTAGAGGTAGATTTTTTTTCACAAATACATACTTTAATTGTGTGTATCTTCTGCAATGTTGAATTATAGTTATAATTATATAATTTTGCAATTTACATATCTTTAAGTATTTATGGTTATCTTATGATTGTTAAATTTACTGTAGATGGATCTGCAAGAGGGAGCTGAGGACAAGGCATGAGCAATTGTAACATTAGTATTAGTATTTCAATATTATGGCTTAACTTTGTAATATTAGGACTTGAATATTTATTATTTTTAGTACTGTGCATTTGTAATATTACTATTATACATTATTATATTTCATTTAATTATTAATTATGTTTTGTTATTTATAATTCTTAATTCTTTTCAAAATAATAATAATAATAATAATAATAATGATAAATAAATAAATAAAAGAAACACAAATATAATAATATCATGATAAATTATTTAATTATTTAGCACTACAAGTTAACTGGTCTCTAAATTAAGACCATAAAATAGAAACTACATTTTATGGTCTCTAAATAGATACCACCAGATAGAGACCACATATTTGGTCTTTAAATAGCGATCACTATATGGTCTTTAAATGATCTGTCTAATTTTTTATGGTAAGCATTAGGCGACTACAGATAGATTGTTTCACGACCACATAATATGGTCTGTAAAAAAAGATCACATATAGATCACAGTATTATGTAATTGTTATTTTAGTGATCACATTCATTTTATGGTCGCTAAACCATTTGTGATCAAGATTTTAGCAATCACAAAATATAGCTGCTAACCTAATTAGCAATCACATTTTATGGTCTCCAAATCTTTTTTTTTTTAGTGTAAAGGTCAGGTTAGCAGTCACATCATTCCTTCCCATGTGCTGGGATAGGGAGATGCACTATCCCCCTATTTGTTTGTTATATGTGCTCAAGGCTTGTTAGAATTGTTATGATCAAGATGAATATTTTGAATGGGATATAGGTTTCCTATAATTGCCCCACTATCTCACTTATTTTTTGTTGATAGTAGCTTGGTGTTTTGTAAAGATACCATTACAGAGTGTGCAAATCTTAAAGTAGTCCTCTCAGTGTATGAGGTAGCAACGAGTAGGCTGTCAACTTTGATAAGTTTGCTTTATCTTTTAGCTTGAATATTCCACCCCAGGCTATAGAGGAAATCAAATAGCTCTTTGGTATCCCAGTAGTCGAGGGTCATAATATTTATTTGCATCTTCTGATTTTCTCAAAGTGGAACAAGCGAATTCAATTTTGGTACTTATAGAACTGGTTCGTGAAACGGTTATCTAGCTGGAGCTCCAAGTTGTTATCTATTGGAGGTAAGGAATGTTCAATTAAATTTATGATCCAATCTCTCTCTACTATGCCATGACTTGTTTTAAAATTTCTAAGGCAGTGTTGGGTGATATTGAAAGACCCTATGCAAAATTTTGGTGGAGTTCTTCTGGGGATCATCAGAAAATTCATTAGAAATCATGGGCTCTCCTGTGTCAATTAAAGTATGTTGGGGGAATGGGTTTTTGAAATTTAAAGGTGTTTAATCAGGTTATGTTAAGGAAGCAAGCTTGGAGAATTCTGACCAGACCGTTGTCCCTAGTTACAAGGGAACGTATTTTGCCAATACCTCTTTTTGACCGTCGAACTGGGCTATAATCCGTCATATATTTGGTGGAGCTCGTTATGGGGTTAGGTTTTGCTGTTGTCGGGGTTGAAGCAGCGTATTGGGAATGAAAGTAATGTGCAGGTTTATAACGATCAATGGATCCCTATTCCTTATGGTTTCAAGGTGACTTCACCTATGTCTCTCTTAGTTGATATATTAGTGTCTTCTCTATTGCTGCTTAATGGGCATTGGAATGAAGAAGTCATTATGAACCATTTCTTGCAACATGACTCCGAAGTAATTCTTAATATCTTGAGGCTGCAATTCTAAGGGTCATATGCTCTTTGTTGGCACTTTAACAAATATGGAATTTATAATGTTTGAAATGGATATATGCTTGGTTGGAGTTTGTTTTCGTCGGGTCCATAATCGTCTTAGGTTGTACGACAATGATGGTGAAAGAAGTTGTGGTTTATGACTACCCCATCCAAGGTGAAGATCTTTAATTAGCGAGCTTGCCTTTATCTCCTCCTGACTGGTGTTAACTTAAACTCCCATCACGTTCCAACTAGCAAATGTTACACTAGGGTTGGTAATCCTTTTGAGTCAACAACGCCTACCATCTTTCTTTGCCCGATGTTTAAGAAAGCTTGGTCACATAAGCCCATTGGACTTTTGTTGCATAGGGTTGGCAGTCTCAATTTTTTGGATGCTATGAGGCTTGCTCAAACTAGTTTATCTACAGATGAATGGGTGTTCTTTTATGTCATGTACTGGTATCTTTGGCCCAACAAAAATAAAAACGTGCATAACTTGCCACAACTCGACCTGAAAGAGGTGTATTTCTATATGTTCTAATTGCATGGTGAGTTTTATAAAGCTCATTCTCATACAGAGGGTAAGTATAGGCATGTCACATCATCCTATTTGAGATGGACCCCTATAAAAGATGCTCCTTTTATGTTGAAAGTTGATGGAACTATTAATGGGTTGATAGGTAAGGTTAGTATGGAGGCTATCATATATGACCAGGCTGATGTTTGCATGGCTGCTAAGGCGGCTTCTTCGGACTATGGAGGCTTTCATTGGTGATGGAGTTGTTTCACTATGTGATGCGCCACAATTTGCATTCAATTGTAGTCTAGTTATTTAGACTCCCATTAAATTTTCAATGCAAATCTATCTAAAAATCTATAAAATCAACACTTAAAATTGATATTAGAACATATCAATTTATATTGCCAATATCAACAGAGAGTTTTGACTAAGGTATGACTAACCTAGTCCAACAATCTCTCTCTTTTTTTTTTATTTTGACAACTTAGATTGATTTTGTAAGGGATGTAGAATGAATAAGTTTGAAGTTGAGATGGTTAAGAATGTTTAACAAATTAAACTTATTAAGATACCAAATTAAACTTGAAATGCAATTAAACTAATTGAAATTGCTCCCCCTCAATTTATACTTCCCCTTAATTATAACATGCAAGCTCATTATTTCTCTTCCCATTTGTCAAGATTAAAAGGTAAAAATAAGATAATTATAGGGATAAGTATAAAGTGATGCAAATAAAGAACAAGCATATATCAAGAACAACCATAGAGGGAACAAAAGCTTTAAGTTTATTGATGTCAAAACAAAAACACAAACTAAATGTAAACATACAATAAATAAGAAAAACTTGTAGGATCACAAACTTAGGCTAAAAGACAAAAAGACCAAAAATAAAAAAAGAATTACAAGCCTAAGTAAGAAAATCTAGATAAGTGGAGAGATGTCATCATCATAAGAATCTCCAACTTCTTCACTTCCTCCTCCTCTTTGTGCCTCGTCTCCTTCTTTCACTCCTTGGTCTACCTCTTCTTCTGGAGTATCCTCCCATTCTTCAAAGTTTGGGAGATGGCAAGGTGTCATACCCATCTTCTCTTAAAGGTCCACTAGGTCATTATGGAGGTGGGAAAGAAGATGAAATCTCTTTTTTAATCATGCACATCATCTTGTCCAACTTTTTATTAATGGAAGAGAGAAAGAGATGTCAAAAATTTTAGGTTTGGCTTTAGCTTTAGGAGATGGAATTAGTAGGGCACTTATCTCTATCACAAGCCTTTTCATTTTTAAAGCCTAAGTTGTTTCTTACTTCTTTGCCCCAAGAGACCCCAAGGTATATACACAGGTATTTGGATGGATTGCCTTAGTGTTAATTAAATAGGGCAAATCAAGGAAGTTTTAAGAGGGAAAATATTTTTTTATAGGGAATTTCTCATTTTCCTCATTAAGGGCTCCCACGTACCTATATATGGCTGTGACATGAGAAGGGAAGAGAAATTGGCGTTTAGGCTTTGTGCTCATGTGAATCAATTGGTCCATAAGGTATCAACCTATTTGGATTGGCTTATTTTTTATTAGGCAAAACAAAAATGCTAGGTCTTTTTGGAAAACCTTTTTATTCCCATCGCCTCTAGCATTTATAGAGAAAGTGATAATACTACGAAGAAGCCAATTGGTTAGGGTCTTAATGTATTGAACTACAGATGTTTTTGGGTCATGTTTGGTTTCAATAGAGATCTTTTACTAGAATTTAGAAGACATAATATCAAGTCTAGAGATAATGAAAGGAATATTATCTCTCATTTGAAGGTTAAAGAGGGAAGAAAGTTGGGCAAAGGTTATGAAATGATGGTCCCAAAAAGCCCTAAAAACCAAACTATATGAACTTG
This sequence comes from Omphalea diandra, assembly GCA_949677035.1. Taxonomy (NCBI): domain Eukaryota; kingdom Viridiplantae; phylum Streptophyta; class Magnoliopsida; order Malpighiales; family Euphorbiaceae; genus Omphalea; species Omphalea diandra. The sequence continues at coordinate 3,053 of CATIWR010014616.1, read as the reverse complement.
CTTTTAATTTTGCTCTCCTACTCAATGTAATAGTGCACATAAACTCCTTAACAATCTCTTCATACCCTGGTTCATCTTTAAAGATGAATTCATTGTAGCCTAAGTTTGAAAGAAAGGCATGGATTTCATCCTTGATTCCAAGTGATTCAAGGAGGAAGGTAGAAGGAATTGTATTTGTTTGGATGATTTGTTGGAGTTTGCTTATACCAGTCTTTTTCTTCTTTGGTTATTCCCTTCATTAGGTGAAAAGGAGGAGGGCTTGGAGATTGAGCAATGCCCTTCCCTTTCTCTGCTCTGGTTAGTTTCTTAGGTGCCATAAAGGATCAAAGTTTATTGAAAGAAAGGATGAATGATAGATGAAGAGAAAAAGTAAAAGTAAAATAGATGAGTGTTAGGATGGTTTAAATAGGTAAAAAAAAGTTATGAAAAAGGTAATAAAATAGTAAAAAAATGAATTAAATGAGGGGTTAGCATTGATTGGCAATCAAATCAATCAATGTTTAACAGTTACCATAATTCACAATCACTATTAGCTAGTTGCAGCTGGTAATTATGAATTTTAGGAGTAACAAATAAGATTTCCTTAAAAAATGGAGTCAACGATCAAAGAATTTGAATTTTGAAAAAAATTTGTAGTGGCAATCTAAAGTCACAACAACGAATTGGGAGTTTGACAGAAAATCAATGAGTATCTATAAGTAGCGATCTCGAATTACAAGGCAAAAAGAAAAACAAAGAAAGAATAAGAATTTGCATTTCTAGGTGTGATCTACTTAATGTGATGATGATCAATTGGCATAGAAAAGCATAATAGCAGAAAGAATTAACACATCCCATGTAATCAACATACATAATTATCAAACATATCATTCAATCAATCAAATTGACAAACACAATGAAGAAAATGAGATGAGATCAATTTTCACCCTAGGAGCTTCCATCAAGCATCCCTAGCTACTTCTTAATGAAGTTCATCCTATCTTCATTAAGATAGTGAAAATGTCTGCAAGTTGATGATTGGTGTCAATAAACTCTAACACCACATTACTATTTCTTATATGATCTCTAAGAAAATGATGTCTAATGTCAATGTGCTTACTCCTACAATGTTAGATGGGATTCTCTGAAAGATTTATTATTACACTTGTGTTGTCACATTTGATGGGAATGTGATCAACAGCTTTGCCATAATTCTTGAGTTATTATTTCATCTAAAGAACTTGGGTGCAATAACAACCCATTGCCATATATTTCACTTCGGCAGTGGATAAGACAACCAAAACTTGTTTTTTACTAAATGAAGAAACTAAACATTCAACTATAAATTGGCAAGTTTCAAAAGTGTTTTTTCTATCTAATAAACTACATGCATAATCTACATTTGAATACCTAAGAAGACTAAATGATGAATTCTTAAGATACCATAATCTTAAACGCAATGTGCCATGTAAATATTTAAGAATCCTTTTGACAACATTCAAATGAGATTCTTTAGGACAAGACTGAAACCTAGCACACATGCAAACACAAAACATGATGTTAAGTCTAGAAGCAGTGAGATAAAAGAGAGGACCAATCATATCTCTATACTTCTTTTCATTAATTGGCTTACCTGATCCATCTTTGTTTAGCTTGATGGTTGCACTCATAAGTGTCTTTGCTACTTTGCATCCATCCATGCCAATCTCTTGAGTAGATCCTTTATATACTTGGTTTGGTTGATAAAGATGCCCTATTTGGATTGCTTGATTTAAAGGCCAAGGAAAAACTTGAGCTCTTCTATCATGCATCTTAAATTTCCTAGTCATACACTTAGTAAATTCTTTACAAAAATATTCATTAGTGATGCCAAATATAATATCATCAACACATATTTGTACAATGAGTGTATCTTGATTGTGATTTTTGACAAATAAAGTTGTATCGACCATGCCATTTTCAAAATCATTTTGTAAAAGAAATAAACTAAGCCTTTCATACCAAGCTCTTGGAACTTGTTTCAAACCATACAAGACTTTAGTTAATTTGAAAACATTATTTGAAAAAGTATGAGATTTAAAACCAGAAGGTTGTTTAAAATAAACTTCCTCCTTTATGACACCATTGAAAAATTCACTCATCACATCCATTTGAAAATGTTTAAAATTCATGTGACATGCATATGCTAAGAAAATCTTAATGGCCTCCAATCTTGTTATGGGGGCATAAATTTCATCATAATCAATACCTTTCTCTTAGTTGTAACCCTTTATAACCAATCTAACTTTGTTCCTAATATTGAACCCTTACTCATCTAACTTATTTTTAAACACCCATTTGCAACCTACAATGGGGTGTTCCTTAGGCCTAGGAACAAGTTCTCAAACTTTGTTTCTCTCAAATTGGTTGATTTCTTTTGCATTGCAATCACCTAACTTTCATCATTAAGAGCCTCATCAATTGATTTTGGCTCCAATTAAGAAACAAATGAAAGATTATTATCTAATACATAAAAGTTGAGATCTAGTACTTACTCCCTTAGATGTCTGACTAATGATTAGACCCTTTGGGTGATATTTGGAAATCTCCAATCCTTGGGAAGTTCTATTTTCTACTTATTGTGGCTGAGTTTCCTCAACTTTTTATGATGACTTGTTATCTTCAAGATCAATCACCAATTCTTTTGGAGTTGAATCAAGTTCCAACTTCTTAAAGTCCCCTGCAAGACTATCAATAAGAGAACCTTTCCCAAGATCAAATATACTAGATTCATCAAATACAATGTTCATTGACTTTTCAATAACCATAGTAATTTTGTTGAATATCCTATAGGCTTTACTAGAGGTGGAGTAGCCTAGAAAAATACCTTTATTAGTCTTACAAGCAAATTTAATAAAGGTTGTAAACCTAAAGTGACATTGTCAATGTAACAGCCATATTCATTTACATAACTCATATCATTCATGTCCAAAATACATATGCATAAAGGTTTTATCCATCCTACACACAATCAAACATTTATTTGATGTACATATATGTATATGACACAAGGAGAGTGAGAGTTTGGATTCAGC
>CATIWR010014614.1:0-22067 GCA_949677035.1 Omphalea diandra | reverse complement strand
GGTTCGGTTTTGGCGGTATACCGAATAAATACCGCGAAAATTTCAGCCCTAACGAGCACTATAATATAAAATAATTTTTGTTGAGGTGACATGTTAGCTCTAGAAATAGCTACATTAGCTTCAATCAAATTGCGACCAGGTTGATTGGTTCTTAAATTAACTGGTCGATTTATATAAATTATTCCAAATTGTATTTGAATACAATTTTGATTTTGAACTAAACCGATCTTTTGGTATGATTTTAAATTTTAATTGAATCAGTCGGTTTCATTTAGATTAGATAACCATGATTGATAAAAATTAATTATAGAAATTGATAATATAAAATTAATATTATAATTGAGAATATAAAAACTTTAAATTCAATAAATATCTTGCATAGAGAATTTGAATTTTAAATTTTGAAGTTAAAACTTTATTATGAAAAACAATTAACAAAAAGTAATGTTATAGATACATACAAATTTTTAAAAATAAAATGACATATTTATTATGGGTGAACTTAACCCTATAGCAGCGCACATATACGATAACACTTAATCTTATTTGTATACATATATTTTGTGAAGACTAAATAAACTGTATGGTGGGATGTGAACACTGAACAATAATACTCACAATTCACTAATCTACAAAAATTATACATCCATATCATATGTATTATTTAATTTTGATTAAACAATGCTACAGATTATTTTAAAGATTTTGATTGTATAATTTTAAAATTATACATCCATATCATATGTTTTATTTAATTTTGATTAACTGAGTTTAAACATTTAACTTATTTAAAGCTAAAATTTCGAATAAAAAATAATGAATACAAACAAAAATAGAAAATAAAAAAGGGTGAAGAAAAGCAAAAATAGTGGCAAAATGTCAAATCTGAAAAAAAAAAAAAAGAAACAATCAAATAACAAAGAAAAAGATAAGATAAATAAAATCAATTAGATATATTAGATAAAAATAAAAAATAAAATGTTAAAAATTTGGAAAAAATATAAAAAAGTTTATTAATGGAAAATAATATACACATTTTAATTAAAATCATGTTTATTATTTTTTTAAAATTTGTAACTAAGTTTTTTGTAATTTATAGAGATAATAAAAGTTTCATATTACAATATAGTATTGTATAATTCATTTACATATTTATATATTTTTCTTTTTTTTTTTTTCTAATTGAATAATTCAATAATATGACACTAAGACCTCAAGTACCCTTCGATGGTGATACTTGCATGCTAATATTAAGAGTGTGTGTGAGACACAAAAATAACAGAAACTATATTCTTAAAACTGAAAATAACAAATAATGAAAAAGAATAAAAAAATCCTTAACAATTTTGGATTAATCAAAACTGAGGAAAGTGAATCATGATGGGCCAGTTTTTTATCAACCCTAAAGTGAACTATATTAGAATGGATAAAAATCAATCTAAATAATAGATCAAATAAAAAAACTCACTTTGTGATTACATTTATAATTTTGTATGCTCTATAAATATGTATTTTTGTATAATTTTATTATATACATATTATAAACATTGAAGCATATAAATTTTATACATATTATTTTCATATAATATTTGGTAATATATGTGAATTTTATAATATATATTTTAAAATACCAAAAAATCTGAAATTTCTGAATTGTATTGAATCAAAACACTTGAGATAGCTATATATCTAGAATCAAAAGGAACTAAAATTCAGTTTATTTCAATACAGGTGTTTTTTTGAAATCGATTAGATTTTGATAATTTTTTTTTAATTTTAGATTTTCTATTTCATTCCAAAATTTTTAATTTTTAAACTGAACCCATGTAAATTCCTAACCATTTTCTAGGATAAATACACTATGTATACAAATATATGGTAAAACTAAACGGTGGATCCACTTTGGTACCGGTATCCAATAGGTACCATACAAAATTTCTATAATAATAATAATAATAATAATAATAATAATAATAATAATAATAATAATAATAATAATAATTGATCAAATTATTTAATATAATTTTCATATTCAAGATAGCAAAAATCAAATTACAATTATAATCAAGCCAAATATAATATTACTCAAATTTATTTATTTTATTTTGATTTTAAACTATTTTGTTTTAAAATTGAAAAAGTGTTTAATATAACAGATAAGTGCATATAATAGTTGATTGACACTCATCAACTTATAAAAAAGTGTTTAATAAAAATTTAAAATAACAATTAATTATTGATTAATGTGTTAATCAATTATTAAAAATTATCTCCTATTTTAAGTTATTTTTTCAATATCAATTACTGATAGTCAATATGAAATAAAAATAACATTCTATTAAGTATAATTATATATACTTAATTTATATATATAATTATTGTTTACATATATAATTATCAATATACAAATAAATTTTAAATAAATAAATAGATAACTTTTAGATTTTAAAAATAAATAAAAATTATCTATTAAGTATTTTTTAAGAAAATAATAAGTTAAACTTTTTTATAACAAATATATTAAACAGTAATCATAAATATAACAGGGACTTCATTAAAAAAATCAAATAATATAATAAACTTAAGAAATCTAATAAAATTTAAATCAATATTAAATTAATAATGTGTTACTATTAAATAAAAATAATATTAAAACAAATAATATATTAAAATTAATTTAAAAAGTAAAAAAATATATTTATCTTTTTAATTATAAAAATATTAAACTATTGATAGAAATTAATAAAAAAATATATTTTTTGAACTGAACTTGCTCCATAAACTATCAACTATCCAGTTATTTTTTGAAATGAAATATTATATTAATTAGATACAATTTAACCTTTTACACAGTTTACGACTCAAAAGTAAAAATGTATTAAAAAAAAGAAAAAGAAAAACAAACATCCCTAGACATAGTTAAGTTTGACAATATATTTCTTTGTTGCTTATAAAAATGAAAGAATTGTTATAAAAATTAATTTAATAATAGAATTGTTATAAAAATTAATTTAATAATATAATGGAGTATATTTGTTATGAATATAATAATTAAACCCTAGAAACAATGGATTATCATATCATAATTGAACAATTACTACATCGTAAATTGTATTGGATATCTCAATAAAGTTTAATTAAAATTCCTTTAATTATGAAAATAGAACCAACGATTCAAAATCGAAATCCCCAATTGGTGAAATGATATTTCCTCTATTGTAAAAGCCATCAAAATGTATGGACAAATTTTTTCTCATCCATTAAAAAGAATTCATTTCATTTCATTTCTTTGACGTAAAAAGTAAAAAAAAAAGGGAGACAACAAAATAATTTCATTAGTTGCAACTTTTCTATTGGAAATTACAAATGAAAGCAAATCACACCTCGCATGCCCAACCCAAATGGGCTTAAAAACAGAAACAAATACTTCTCTCACAGACTACAACCTTTGCTATATCCATCCTTATACCAAATCTTAGAAGCATTAAACTCAAAAATCACAAGAAATTATTCTTTATATCTAAAACATTTGAACATATTGCTTTTTACGCTTCAAAATATAAAAAGCAAGAAAATATTATTTTCGAATGATTCAGAAAGGTTGAATAATTTGCCAAAAACTACCCATCAATTCCAAATTATTACTTATTAGTATTCCTTTTACCTCAATTAGAGCCCAAACTATCATCTCCTCCACAAGTCACAATTTCCTAACCAAACCAATCCAATGCCCCTATTTCCCTTAGGAGCACAAAAAACCAAAATAAGTCCCATTCTTTTATATGCCCTTCTATTATTAGTATATCGACAACTTCCGCTACTATACCCTAACTTAAAGGGTGACTCATTCACATGCTGTGTAGCAAGGGCATACCATTCTTTAACGTACGCCCTACCACACCATATCATATATCCCCCCTCTTCTCTCTTTTCAGATATGCACAACAAGAAACAAGAAAAAACCAACTCGATAGAAAGGAATCATACTCAACCGGATTCTTTGACGGGTCGGGCAATCGGACCTGCCGCCGACCTGAAGCCGAAAGTGACTGTATCATAAACACACCAGTGGAATCCGACATCTCTGTTCAATTCTTTAGCTCTCAAGCATTCCTCGCACAGCCCTCTTCCCTCCGCTCTTTCCGGTTCCAAGCTCAACCCGTCGAAGCCCAACGTCGAGTCCAAACCCAGGCCCATATTCATCAAGTACCGCTGTTTCTCCATCTGCAGCTCCTTCACCCGCCTCTCATTCCCGACCCGGCCCAAATCCAGCTCAGAAAAAATACCGCCACCACTACCGTTGCTTGCCATACTATTCCCGTCTCGCCTGAGCAGCACAACGTTCCCAGACGGTTCGAACCGGCTGGGCAGAATCTCGACCATCTCACCACGGCTCCTCCGCCGCCTCTCGCGCCGCGATCTTTTGAGTACCACGAGAAAGAAGTAGTCCTTCTCGCGAGAAACCGCCAAGAAATCAATCTTCCCCGTAACCGGAATCCGGGATCCATGCCGCCTCCGGTCAGCGAGATAGATAGAGAACTGGTGAGGAGCTAAACCCAATTTCTCAGCGACGCCCGACTGGAAAACCTTGAAATTTAGAAAAGGTGAAACGACAACATTTCCCAGGCTCGTCTCTTGGTCTCCGTCGTCAAACACCATCGCAAACGAGGGCCAATTCCCCGTCGCCGCTGATTTCATCATCTTAATTTCACCAAAATTAGATTGGGAGGGGAGTCAAGTAGCAAAGGAAAGACAGGAAGATTGGGGGGGTTTAATTATATATAAATGGCGGGTTTTTGGCGATGGTGGGAGGAAACCGTAAATAAAGAAGGGCGGTTGGGGTATTTTGGGAATAATGAAAATTATTAAGATCTTTTTAACTTGAAACGGTTTATATACTGTCTTGGGGGCCAAGTACAGGAAGTGGCAAAAACGACCGCCTCGATGGAGTGGTGTGAGTTTCCACGAAATCCACAAGTTTATAAGATATTGGGACGACAGTGCCCCTGGGAGTTGGGGAAATTTGCGGGGGTGCCGTTGGTGGTGACGTGGAGTAATAAACCCTGGAGAAGAAATGCTTCGCTATCTCTAAATGCTTTATCTGTGGAAACGCCGCCTCAAGGGTATAGAAGGAATGTTGGTATTTGTCTGGTCAATCCGTCGAAAAGGGTTATGGAATTTTAACGGAAATGTGCTGTGTTGTGTTTGTGTTTGTGTTTGTGTTTATTGTAGAGATAATTGTTATTAGATTTGTCAATTAATGTTTTTTCGTTTTGTTGTTAATTTTTGTAGATATTTACTGCTTCCAGGATAAACATACCAGACACATGGCAAATGCCTCAGGTTTATTCATTTCTTTTCTGGGTTTTTTTAATTTTAATTTGTTTATTGTGAATCTCAATTTTTAGCTTCTGTTATAACTCCTGTCTCCATATTGGGGTTGAAATGCTTAATTATGTTCTAGAATTGAATTTGAAATCTGTCTGATTTGAGGATTTGCTTGTTAACAAGATGTTTCTCTTCCCCCCACTCTTCTCTTCTTGGTTCTGATTATGGTTTCAACTTACAGTTTTGGAGACTAACTTTTATATGAGTTGTTGTAAGACTTTATATTAAGGACTGGATTAGATAATTTTGTAGAGGACGCTTTTTAGGTGTTTGGTTAATGTAGTAATGCTTAGTGAACTGGAAATGCTAACAAACTTTTCATCTGCGGCTGTTATGATTTTGAGGTATTTGAGGCTAGATGCTGTAGATGACAATGTTTTTCGTCTGTAGATGACAATGTTTTTCGTCAGTTAAGTAATAAAAAGATTTAGATCGAAATTGAGTTATATTCTGAGTTTGTGTTTTATAGGGTGGTGCTGATGAAGGTGAGGACCTTAGGAATGCTGCAATGAGAGAATTGAGGGAAGAAACAGGAGTTACTTCAGCTGAGTTTCTCGCGGAGGTGAGGTTGTGTTTTCGGGTCATGTTTATAGTCAAATGTTGATTTACTTACGAATATCATGTACAACATCTTTGTTTTAGAGAATGGATTGACATATATGTTCTATGAATTTATCATTAATCTGAATCTAACATTGGTTGTACAGGCTCCATACTGGCTGACTTACGACTTCCCAGATCAAGTTAGGGAGCAACTGAATCGCCGATGGGGTACTAATTATAAAGGTCAAGCGCAGAAGTGGTAAGCACACTGTCTCTGAAGCAACTGGATTTACTCTCTATTGTATTTTGTTGCAGCTGCTTGCATTGACTACAGTTGTGGTACATTTTACATAGATTCAAGCTGCTGTTGCGTTTTTTGCAGTTACTTTCCTTGGCTGCTATTAATTATTAACTACCTGTGTTTCATATATTTAGAGGCAACATCAAGTATGAGGAAGGGATCATTTGTTATTATGCAGTTACTTTCTTTTGCTGGATTTGGTGGTTCTCCTGGTCTGGACTGTTTCCTTGTTCTTTACTTGGATTTTGTCTTTTCCTTTACAAATTGACTTTGCATACTTCTTTGTGATTTTTCCCTAATAATAGTTTCTTATGTTAAAAGAATAGCTGGTTTTTGCATTTTGCTTCGGATGTGCTAGATATTTTGTTTCCTCAATCAACAAATTATTAGAAAGAAATCTTTTCTTTTGACATCTTTTCCTTCACGTTTTGTAATATTGCCATTTGTTAATTTCATGAAAAAACAGGTTTCTTTTAAAGTTTACTGGGAAAGAAGAAGAGATCAACCTTTTGGGAGATGGATCTGAAAAGCCAGAATTCAAGGATTGGTCATGGATGTTACCAGAACGAGTGTTGGAGCTTGTGAGTAAACTTTAAGCACTTAACTTCAATGCTATATTTGGAAGCTGATATTTACTTTGCTTAATTGAGCAGGCTGTGGATTTCAAGAAGCCTGTCTACGAACAAGTAATAAAGGTATTTAGTCCATATCTCGAGGCAGATGCAGATGAGGTTAAGTTCTTCTGTGCAAAGTGAAACTAATGCCAGAATTCATATTGTTTCTCCACCGTAGCCAGCCTGGAAAGTAAAAAGTTAGTTTTGGAAAGTCCAATAGATAATATTTAACCTCTGGTGATATACCAAGTTTTATCTTAAAATGAACCACATCTTCATGCAACTTCTTCCAAGGGATTATTATATTTCTTGCACTTGTTTACAAATGAAGTGCATTGCATGCGATGGAAAGGCTTAATGCACAAACAGAATAAAGCTGTTGTTTTGTGATATTGAGCTTGGAGATTTAAGGCTTATGTACCAGATTGGTAAGCTAATTCTAGCTAAAAGAGATTAGTGGTTATGGTTTATGGACGCAAAAATTTTTGTAATCTAATGGTGGTTTAGCTGTTGGGAAAAGCTATTGGTAATTCTTCTTCTAATAGCTGGAACATAAAGTGTCTATGAATAGCAGTTATTAGCTGTTGGGAGTCTCCAAATAGGTATAAAATTCAAAAGCTTTATTTCTCATCAATTGGTAGTTGTTAAGAGACCTTTTTTTTTTTGTAGAAATTATTGAACTAAACCATCTCAACCGAAAATTATCATTGATTACTCGTCCTATCTAAACTTCCATATCGCAATGCATTTCTTACTCAACGAGAAGAAGAACACTAACTTTTTCCGTTTTCATTAACCAATGCAGCATTCAAAAGCTTTGGTCCTCATCAGTTGGTAGTTACAGACTTTTGGTTTCTAAATATTTGATCAAATCATTCCAACCAAAAGTACTGTCACATAGATCCAATATTGCAATGCAAAAAAATAAAAAAAAACTAGCATATTAACCCAAAAAGGTTTACAGTTGTGGGGGTTTGAGAAGTACTATGAGCAAATAAACTTAATGAAAAAGGGACGTTTGACATCATTTGCAACATTTAAGTATGCATCAATCTTTTTTTTTTTCTGATACATCAGAAATATTTAGAAGGAATGAAAATTGTCCATATTTGAGTTTGTACTGCTGCATTATAAAACAAGTACTTATTCAGCAGCAATATTTTCTTTTAATGGATGCTAAAGAACTGAAAAATAGCTGCTATGACATTACTACTGTGGGTGGAAGGGTGAAAAAAAAGAGATTCTAATGCATTTATTAGCAGAGCAGGAAGCCCCACCATCCCATCCACGGGTGTACAATTGAGCATTCAGCAAATCATACCTGACACGAGCACAACATAATACAACATGGTCAAGATTGTGTCCTTATGGCATGACCACCATTCTTATTGGTTTAGTACCCTAAGTCCAATATTCAATGAAAGTTTAGCTGCATATTGCAGATCTTTCTTCTTCAGTATAAAACAAATTCACTGACACTATCAAATCAAAAGGTTCTATCTATGCATCTACTTGACCACAATTGTTTGTTTTTTTTTTTTTTTAAAGGTCCTGTGGTCTTAGACTGCACACTCACAAGCCTACCCTTTTAATTCCACTATATCGTTACCCTAGGCCCATCTCTTATTACTGTGCATATCTTCAATGGAGAATTTGTTAGAACGAAAATGTAATTGGATGAGCTCTGAATGATGCTTAAATGTGAGATATTTCGTAGCTATTAGGAATTTGCCTCTAACTGCCAGCAGTCGACAACTGCAACTGCTGATCAAATAGGTCAAATTGGAGAGCATTTAACTGTCCGCAGCATTAGGCTTGTACACCATGAATGATGCAATGTCAGTATAACTTATTGCCAAGGCCTTTCCAGCTGAGGTTGGCGCAGAGAATGCAATCTGTGATTGTTCAAGAGTAAATCCCTTGCAAAAACTTCTCCTGCATCCCATAAAAAAAGTACATGTAAACCGAATTGCAAGAGTAAAGCAATCATAACAGTTATTCCAACTAAGCCATGGGATTGCTTTGACAAACAAGCGAAAGAAGTTACTCCCTGGTTCATAATTTCAAGTTTTCGATTTTTAGATAGTGTTTGGTAGGATGTAATCAATTGTAATGTAATATAATCAAATACAAATTCAATTGTACTATTAAACTAAATTTTTTTTTATTACATTACATTATATTTTATTACATAATATCAAATATTACCTTACATCATTTCTTTGTTATTTTACAAAGGGAAATGCAAAATATTCAAGCTACTATTATTTGCTGGTGGGTTTTTTTTTTTTTAAAAAAAGCAAATTTTAACTAATAGTGGAGCTTACATCAATGATTTGTTTATTCATTTATTCTTAAAAAATCAAATGGTTGAGAGCTGAAAACTTGTTTTGATTTCAAGTTTTTGCGGATTTAAAATCTCAAAAACTAGTTAAGTGTTCCATCTGCCTGGCTAAAAAAGCTATAGCTCACATCAGACGCAACAATGTATAGAAGAAAAAGAACTAGCAATTAATGGAATTTGATAATTAGGTATGTCTAGTGCTCATATGTAGCAAATAATAAACACTGATTCAGTTTTTCTGAACACCAAACTTTGTGTACTGAAGCTATATAAAGAAAAGTGTATCTAAAATGAACAGAAACAAGATAACATGAAGTTAGCTAAGTTACCTCACAACATCCAGTAGTTGGCTAGCAATGCGTTTCCTTCGGTTAGAGGGAGTGACCCAGATTGCTCTAATACCACAGATAGCAGGTACAGCTTCCTCTGCACATGCAACAACTCCATCCATGTTCCCATCCAACACCTCAAGAGAATTAACAGGGGAGACTTTCTTTTTGTTTCCCTTCGGGGCATAATTTCACCAAATCGAAGAGTGATAGAGTTTGATTTTGAATCCTTTGTAGTGGCAGTATCAGGTCTTATATCCATTGAAAATGGAAGGATTTTGAATGCTTCTTTAATTGGTTCAGCAACTCTCTGGGAAGAGATAAATAGATACACCTACAAAAATAAGGGCGAAAAGGATTGAAGAGAATGTAAATCAAGACCTGTTCTGCTTTCTAGACAAGCAAACGGATAGGAAATCAGTAGTCACCAAACCTAAGTATGCAAGCTAGAAAGACTATTTGTTCCATAAATAAAGCTAAAGAGAAAAAACATACTTAATAAATTGATCACAATTGGAGCACCAGAAAGTATTTGTAGCAAACCGAAACCATATATATTAGCATTTTGGACTGCAATCAGGAAACATTTCTAACACTTAAGAATATTTGAGTTAAATTTTCTAATCCAAAACATTGTGAAAAATTCAACAACTGAAAGTTCACAAATCGATCACAGTTTTGACAGTTTCCCAGGAAATCTTTTACCTTGCAGAGCTTATGAAAAATCCACCCACTTCCAAGCTCAATTTCCATCATCTTTACAACCTCCTGTGCCTGTCAAAAAAAGTAGCATCACAGTTAACTAAATTTCAGTTAAAACCCAAATTAAGAATCTTAAAGACCAAGTGCAAAAACCTTATTTCTTTGAGCAGGAGGGTCACTATTAAATAGCAAACTTTCATCATGTTCATTTAGTTTTGTATATTTATTATTTGTAAATTATCAATAAGTTTAATATATATTATCAATAAAAATTTAAATACAGGAATGATTTATATCTCTAATTAAAAATTAAATGTAAGGAAAAAGGTTAATTTCACTATTTGTCCCTCATTTTATAATATATGGAAATTAAAATTTTTAACTGATAAAAACGCACTTAAAAATTCCTCAAATCGGAAAACAAAAACTGGAAAGCTGATGTGGCCATAACTATAATTTTTTTATTTGATTTGGTCCACTTTTGCTGTATCGAAGGTTTGACTTCGTTAAAAACTTCATTCATCTTCCACTTTTTCTTATTCTTCTTATGTATCAAAAAATCTCTAATTCGACAAAAAAAAAAAAAAAAAAGAATAGCCCGTTGAATTTCCTAATTGGTCTTTCAATTCAATTATTTGCCCATAATTCTCTCTCTTCTTCGAGGCGATTAGTTATTGTATGAAAACTCGGAGCCGAAAGCTCAGCTAGCAGTGCTCTACAAGGATTTCATCGGGGCAGTTTAGTTTAAGTGGTGGAATTGAGACTTTCCACCATAATTTAACCTCAGATAGTAGTGCTCTACATGGGTTCTGGCATAAGCTTGGAGGCTATTTTTAAGTTAACTTTATTAGGTTTGTCCATTAATTGAGAAAGTATATAAACTACAGATAATATATCTAATCTTGACAAGGTTAGATAAATGAGTTTACCAAATCATCGTCTATAAATGTTGGGATCTAATAATAAATCTATATCAGCATGCATCAGTCTATGATTTACCTCAATAAGAATTCTGTTAGGCATGCAACCTAACTAACCAAATTCTTCAAACAACTTTAGAATATATTTCATTTGGTAAATTGCAATCCCATTTTAGATCATGTAATTTGCAATCTAAAAAAGAAACTTAAGAGTTCTCAAATGTCACGACCCAATTCAAGATCATGATTGGTGCATAAATTAATGTTATCTTAGCCTATGCAAGCCTAAATAGAAGATATAATTCTAAAGAAAGAAAGAAATAGTCAATAATTATTAACTTAAATAACATAGTTTATAAATATCTAATAACAAATCTAAACAAATTATATTAAATCGAAAGAATCCCAAAAGTAAATTGCGAAGTTTCTATATATTAAAATCAAATAAATCATTTAAACAATTATAATAAAAATTAGTCTGAGAAAAATGAAGTTCGAGCATACTCAATTAACGTCATAAATGGATAAAATCAAGCTTCCAAAAAAAGCAGACTGAAACTTGGACCTAGTATGAATGTTTAATGATTTAAAAAAAAAAAACAGAGCAGATATGGGTTGAGCTAACTCTTAATAAATGGTAATTATAGCACACAACAAAATAGTAACAAATCTAAACAAATTATATTAAATCAAAAGAATCCCAAAAGTAAATTGCGGAGTTTCTATAGATTAAAATCAAATAAATCATTCAAACAATTATAATAATGTTAGTTTGAGAAAAATGAAGTTCGAGCACATTCAATTAACGTCATAAATGGATAAAATCAAGCTTCCAAAAAAAAAAAATAGACTGAAACTTGGACCTACTAAGAATGTTTAATGATTTGAAAAAAAGAAAATAAAACAGAAATGGGTTGATTTAACGCTTAATAAATGATAATTATAGCACACAACAGAATAGGATCGGACAACTAGTCAATTACTTTCACAATAATTTGTATTTATAAACATACTAATGCTACAAATAATTAAAAGCTAATTTAAACAATCAAACTAATAGACGTTTCAAATCGATGTTTAATTCATTCAAATTAGTAAAATATTTTAAATCAAATCATTTCGGTATATAACTCCAAGGTGATGATAGTCCACATCTCCAAAGGCCCAATTGGTAAATGCATTACCAGATAATCAAATACGGATCATCTCCTTCACAAATATTTATATATGACTCTAGTGCAATACTTAATGAATTATGATGTGTGACAACAAATAATGCAATCATATAACCGTGATGGTCTACATGGCGAGACTCAAATAACAGATAATTAATCACATATAATTGGATATTGAGTACTGATTCAAAAATCAAAATCCATTCAAATAGGCATTAAAATATAATTTAGAATACAAATCACAAAAGTTTCATTAGTAGACAAATAACAGAGCTTGGAATTCATATAGCAACAATTCAAAATTAAAATAGTTGAAATCAATTCAACATAATCCAAGCATTCACAATTTATAAATACAAACTGCATAATCAAATTAAATAAAAATTAAATAATTTAAGGGTATGTTCTTAGAAGTCTATAAACTCTAAATACATAATGTATTTAATAAACATTTTATCTAATAATTCATAAATAATTTTAAATAAGTGATAAAATTAATTGATTAATATTTATATTAAAAAGCTTTTTTTTAAAAAAATATATTTAAATAAGTGATAAAATTAATTGATTAAAAATTTATATTAAAAAGCTTTTTTTTTAAAAAAAATATATTTCAAAGGTTATTGTTAAATCTAGAAATATTTTCATGCTAAAAAATTTTCAAAAAGACTCAAAACATGTGTCATGCACTACAATTACTACTCACTTGAACTCTGGATATAGAAAATCTAATCCAAACTTAGTTCAAGTTCAAAACAAACAATCTCAATTGATTCAAGAAGGTCCAAAATATCCTACACAATTATAAATTTAACATAGGATATTTAAGATGTCTAACAAGAAAACTTCAAGAATTTATAGCACCAAGTTTAATTTAGGCTAAATCAGGAACCAAAATTCTAAAGGATAAACCAAAATTAAAAAAGATAATTAATAATTTTTTTAAAGTGTGGTTGAAATATAAAGCTGAACATTATTGTTAATATACTATTTATACTATGTATATTATGATAAAGAATTTGATAAGATACAATTTATTTAAATGAAAAATTAGTCATAATTAGAAATATAAAATAATTAAAGAAATGTAAAAATCAAACTGTGATTATTAGAGTATCACAAAGTTTTAAATCCCAGATCATTAGCACTGAAAAGAATGAGCTTAAATTGTCGTATTTGAATGATATTTATTAAGTTGGAAAAAAAATAGCCAATTAAAATCCATAACCCACTAATTTTAACATGGAACAAATTTTATATAGGAAAACAGTAAGTTAATGGAGTTGATCTGCTACTCAATAAAACCCAAAGAATAAAATAATTTAGCAAAGAAATAACCTTAATAAAAAGAAACAAAAACAAAATAATGGGTTGTTAAAACTGATATATAGGTCCTAAGCTAGCCAAATATTTTAAATAAATTACTAACCATTAAATGCAAGTAGACAGGGATGAGCCTTCAAGTACTTCCAAATTAGGTCCGTATGAAGAATCTCCGTAGAAGCGCTTTGATATAGCCAATTGACAAGTCAACAATTGTATAATTTTTCTATGACTTCAGACTCCTAGCGAGAACGTTCTTGCTTCTCTGTCCCAGCCTACTCCCTCTCCCCTCATGTAGTCAGTTTTCTTCACTTCCACCATCCAATTCTTCGCCTACCAACCCCAGACCATTTACATCTGCATTTACTGTTCTCTGAATTAATGGAACATGGCAAACTAATTGAAGGAAGGCAAAAGTGCATGGAGGCAGGACCAGCCCCCCACAAATGTGACCCACCACAATTAACCTTGCAACTAGTCAATTCCGACCCAAGTGCAAGGAAAATCCTCCCTTTTAGCCTAGCAGGGAAAGTCTTCTCAAATGAAGTGTTTTCTTACTAATATGTGGAAAGAGCCATAATGAAGTCATGGAAAATGTCGGAGAAGGATTTCTATGTTAGAAAGTTGCAACATTTATTCAAAGTTAGTTTCAAGGGTCAAAGGAAAAAAGAGTGGGTTTTAAGCAATGGCCCGTGGTCAGTATCAAATGAGCATTTTCTTCTTAAAGACTGGCCACTGGACATGAACATTGTAGAAATAGATTTCTCACTCACTCAGTTCTTGGAAAATGTCGGAGAAGGATTTCTATGTCAGAAAGGTGCAACATTTATTCAAAGTTAGTTTCAAGAATCAAAGGAGAAAAGGGTGGGTTTTAAGCAATGGCCCGTGGTCAGTATAAATGAGCATTTTCTTCTTAAAGACTGGCCACCGGACATGACCATTATAGAAATAGATTTCTCACTCACTCAATTCTGGATCCAAGTTTATGGGCTTCCGCCTTACACAATTAAACCAGGAGAATGCAAGGAGAATTGGGGGTTTATTTGAAGGCTGTGTGGAAGTGGATCCTATATATGAATCAGAGCGCCATAATCCATCTTTCCTTCCGTTAAAGTTAACCATGGATGTTAACAAGCCTTTTATAACTGGTTTTATGAGAACAAGCGAGAGAAGCCGAGATAACTAGATCAACATCATATATAAACGGTTCCCAGTTGTGTGTTTTGGGTGTGGCAGAATGGGGCATCTTATCCAACTTTGTGAGTATAGGGAACACTTTCCTGCAATGAAGGATAGGAAATTTAGGCCATGATTAAAAGCATACATGCCGATTTGGGCAAAAGATTGAAGGTGCCATGGGAGACAAAGCTGATCAACTGCTAATTCAGGGCATGATGTCAACCCTTATTTTGACTGGGACTAAGGAGGAAGAAGAGCCTGGAAATCAAGAAGTTGAAACCCCAACAACTGAAAGTCCAGACACCACAAAGGCTTGAGGAAACCCCTGCTTTATTAGCAAATAAACCTGATACATCATTAATTCTTGCAAACAGAGCAAAGGTATGCGATTCAACTAAATAGGAGAGTGAGAGGCGCCCTCCCCCTGCTGTATCTTCAAATGCTGGCAAGTCTAAAAAGCCCAACCCAACCTAAAACCCAAAAAGTCCTTAAAACCTCAACCTAAACTAACCTAACACTAATTCATCCCAATCCCAACCAAAAGAGCAACTTAAATAAGACCTCCCCGAACACTAAACCCAGTTCTCACAAAGAGAAGATATCTAAAACTGAACGTAAAAAAGGCCACTCCATCCATCCATAACCCTTGGGTAGTCAATCTGAAATTGACTGCACAAATTTGAGAAAAAGACGTGGGCTCTCAAAATTAGACCCTATTGAGTGTAAAAAGCCTAGACCTCTCACTCAGTCCATTCAACCATTAGATAACTGGATCCTTCTAGTAGCAGCAGCAAACTCAAACAAAGACTTCACCTCTTGGGAATGGACCAAAGCTCTGAACATAATGCAGAGAAATCAATTCTGGTTGAAAGGAAGGTACAGAAATGGAAGTCCCATGCCAAAACAGGATGAGACAGAGGAAGCGATGAGGTTTCAGGGAAAGTTCTTAAATGGCAGACTGAGGTGAATGGGAACAGTCCCTAAAATCCAAAAAATAAAGAGGCGGTGGTGGCTGGCCAACAAACATATGGAGACAAATGTTAGCTATGGCTTGGAACTGTTAGGGGTTGAGCAGTACCCTGACAGTGAGAGCTCTGCAGGAGCTTTGTCACACTGTCTAAACTTGGTTTTCCTTATGGAGGCCACGGAATGAGCAGATGTTGTTAATAGACTGAGAAGACGTTGTAACTATACTCATGCCGACTATGTTAATCCTGTAGGGAAAGCGGGGGACTTGCTCTTTGGTGGACAAAAGTGGTGGAGGTTGATATTCGTATCAAGTGTAGGAACTTCTATCATGTTCACTGCAAATGGGAGCAGGACCAACAGGAATGGATAAAGTCTTTTATTTATGGCGATACTAAATACCAAAACAAGCAAATAATGTGGAATGATCTATTATCACTCAAAAAGTCCAATGTCCCATGGGTGGTGATGGGTGACTTCAACTCAGTGTTGAGCGGCCAGGATAAAAAAGGTTGGAAAAAAGTTCATTTTTGGTAAACAACAAGTCTACAAAACTTTTTGGATGAAGGTAAACTTATTGACTTGGAATACAATGGGGATCCGTTTACCTGGTGTAACAAAAGAATGGAAGGGGATAGGATTTGGCAGAGATTAGATATAGTTCTGGTGTCAGTTGAATGGTGGGAAACATATCCTTTTTCCAAATTACTTCATGAAAGTCTAGCAGGCTCTGATCACCGTCCTATCATCCTCAACTTTAATCCTAAGCCATTTAGAAAGCACAAATTGTTCAGGTTTAAAGCGAAATGGTTGGAGCATCCGCATTGTGGAGAAGTGATCTCTTCGACTTAGAACTAGGATCAAAGAGGCTCTAAAATGCATAAAACTTTGCAGAAATTGAAAAATTATAGAACATCTTTAGCTAGGTGGAGCAAGAGTCATTTTGGAAATACAAAGAAGAAGATTAAAAGAACCTTGAGCAAAATGGAGGAAGTGACCTCAGGCATTTATACAACAAAGGCAAAAGAAGAGGAAACCAAGCTTACTGAAGCTTTGAACAACTTATTGAAGATAGAAGAAGCTCATTGGAATCAAAGGTCCTGTATTAAGTGGCTAAATGCAGGTGACAAAAACACTCAGTTCTTTCATTCATTAGCTACTCAGAGAAGGCAACGTAATCAAATGCTGAAATTGCAAAATCATAACAATGATTGGGTAGAAAATGAACACGAGTTGGAGCTCTTAGTGCAATAGCATTTCAAAGAACTCTTTGAGTCTAACAGTCCTTCAAATCAGCATGAGTTCAATAACTTTATTAATCCTATTGTTAACTCTAACATGAACTATTCTCTTTGTGCTCTTATTTCAGTTCCGGAAGTCAAAGCTGTAGCTTTTGAGCTAGGTAGCTTGAAAGCCCCCGAACCAGATGGCTTTCCAAGGATCTTCTTCCAAAAACATTAGGATATAGTTGGGGAAGACATTTTTGCTATTGTAAAGAGCTTATTTGATAGTGGGCACATCCTGAAAGAAATTAACCATACTCATATAGTTCTCGTCCCTAAGATTCCATCACCTACGTCTCTAAACCAATTCCGCCTAATAAGCCTCTACAATTTTTTGTACAAGATCATCTCTAAAACGCTAACTATCTAAAACCTTGGATGGAGAAGATCATGAGCCCCACCCAATCTGTCTTTATCCATAACAAAGCCATTCAAGGTAACATAATCATTGCCCACGAGATTTTTCACCACCTTAGAACAAGTTCTTCCAAAAGATGGCACATGGTTATAAAGCTGGATGTGAACAAGGCATATGACAGATTAGAATGGTCATTCATTGAGCTCGTGATGAGGAGACTAGGTTTCTTCGACAAATGGATCAATTGGGTGATGCAATGCATATCAACTAGGCAATGCTCAGTTCTGGTGAATGGGAACCCTCCGCCTTATTTTTCACTCTCTAGAGGCTTAACGCAAAGGGATCCTTTATCTCCACATCTTTTCTTGTTGGCATCAGAGGCACTAACAGCCTTGCTTCAATCTAAGTAGCGGGTAAGGCTGCTTTCAGGCATCGAGGTGAATAGAAGTTACCCTACGATTCTATGTTCTTTGTTTGTATATGATACTTTGATTTATGAAAGGGCTAGTATTCAGAAGGCAATAGAATTGAATACAACACTAAAGTAGTATTGCAAAGCTTCGAGCCAAAAATTAATTACGCAAAGTCCAGTGTTCTTTTCAATCGAAGCACAGTTTTGGCTATGCAAAACTAGATAAAGAGGTCCTTAACATGGAGCAAATGAACCCAAAAGAAAAATATCCAGGTTTACCAGCTTTATGGGGGAGATCTAAAGGGCAAGCTTTTTCTTATCTGAATGAACGAATCAAGCAGAAGGCTCAAGGATGGAAGCATGCGTTCTTATCCCAAGCAGGCAGAGAGATTATGATAAAAGAGATGCTTACAGTGTTTGCCTCTTATGCTATGGTGGTGTTTAAATTTCCTAAATCTTTTTGCGCAAGGATTAACAGCTGTTTGGCAAAGTTCTGGTGGAGGGAGACATGGATAAGAGTAAAATCCATTGGCTTAATCGGAACTAGATCACTAGTAGTAAGAACAAAGGTGGTATGAGGTTTCGTGAATTGGACGTCTTTAACATTACCATGATTGGGAAGCAACTATGGAGATTGACAGCTAATCCGGATCAATTATGGGCAAAAATGTTGAAAGGGATTTACTTCCCTGATGATAACTTTTGGATTGCAATCCAAGGGAACAAAACATCATGGATATGGAAAAGTCTAATTGAAGCAAGAGATTCCATTCAAGACGGGGTCAGATGGAACATTGGTAATGACGGAAAGGTGCTAATATGGGATCATGCCTGGATTCCAGACTTACCAGGTTTTATAGTGTCTTCTAGGTTGCCAGAAGGTGTTGAAATTTTTAAGGTGCCAGATCTGACGTCCTCTAACCTAAGGGAATGGAATGCAAATATCTTTTAGAAGTCTATTCATAATGGAGAAGGCGAAAGCAATTCAGACTATTAGCTTAGGTAATAGCCAGTTGGAAGATTCCTCGGTGTGGCACCACAATTCAAAAGGCATTTAATACACTGTTAGATCAGGTTATCATTTTATCAAGGATAAAAGGTTGTGTTTGATGCCGAATTTGATTGAACCAATGGAAAACGAGGGGGATAAAGATTGGAAATCGGTTTGGAAAGCTAAAGCCGAGCCGAAAGTCCAAAATTTTATTTGGCAGGCAAGCCTGAATGCTTTGGCAACCCTAACAAATCTTTGTAAGAGATCAATGTCCGATTCTCCTTAATGTTTAATATGCAAATAGGATGAGGAAATAGTGATGCATGCTTTATCTGAATGTGATCATGCAATAGCCACTTGGTTCCTAAGTGGGCTTGGGTATACCCCAGAGGTTAGTAGGGTGATCAGCTTCACCAAATGGTAGCAAATAGATTTTAAGGAATTCAATGAAGAATAGGATGGTAAGATTATTACTTATCATACATACACTTGTTGGTTCATATGGAAAGCAAGGAACGAGTGGGTCTTTGATGGAAAAACCCCACATCCTCGGACCACGGTGCAAAAAATCCAATAAAATCATCATAATTTCACTTCACTCAGCATGCTCCATACAACAGCCCTTAGTAATCTGGATGGTAGATCGAACTGCATAACTGTTTGGTCTCCACCACCTCAGGGATGGATTAAATTCAATTATGACGCGTGCTGGTATAAAGGAGGTCGAGCAATTATTGGAATTGTGGGGAGGGATTATAAGGGCAAGATGGTTGCAGTTGGAGCCAAACTTTGATTTTGCAGATCACCTTTAGTGGGTGAGGCAGTTGCCGTGAATGAAGCTATTAAGTTAGCCAAGTCTAATGGGTTTAAACATGTGTTCTTTGAAACTGACTCACCGTTGTTGTGCGAGGTTGTTAACCTAAAATTGAGTGGTAGCTAGGAAGTAGCAACTGTGTTGGCCGAAATTCACGAAGGGTTAACATTTTTTATTTTTGATGCTTTGTTTTTTGATGCCCCCGAGGCTATTAAATGAAATTCCTTCATTCAGTTGATAAAAAAAAAAGTAGTTCCAAATTATTAGAAAGTGTTTGGATTTATTGTCATACAAAGAAAGAAAGTCAAGTGATTCTCGTACTTGGAAGAGGCTTTATTTAACAAGGCATTAACTTTTTGTTTATATATATTTTCATGGGCAACATCTGTTCAATGAGGAATTGCATAATAGAATAACAGAGCATGAGTGGAATTGTGTAATAAATAACATAGAGACAAATAGCATATTGACCAGAAAATGAAATCATAACTTGCTATTACTTTGAATGGAAGAAGACAATTGTCGAATACCCATGAGTGGAATGATGAAAAAATTGACAAAGTTGTTAAATATAATTTTCCATTTTGAATGTTACGGATGCCGGGTTTAATATAGGGATGTGTATCTCCATGTGTTCAAAAGAAAAGAAACTCAAAATAATCATTCTTGCATACAAATTTAGATTTGACTAATTAAAGAACCGAAGAAAAAAAGAATAACAAGATGTCCTTACTAACAACCCACATATTCAACATCAATCACACAGAAATCAAGTGTTTTCTGCATCAAAAAAATTGTGAAACAATCAAGAAAAGGATACAACAAAGACCATTATCAAAAGTAATTAATGAATAGTAAGAATGAATATCAGAATTCTTAAACCTTGTATTCAATAAAAATAATTAACTTCATAAGAATATAGATCAAAATTCTATTTGAAAGAGTGAATCAAGATGAAGAGCATAAATTATCTTATTTAGGAGAAAGGGCTATATACACAGTGATGATAGAAAAATAAAATGTCTATGCTATTTAACAGAAAATGGGAACTGATGATGAGAGTGGGTAGTTATACAAATTCAAGAATCTTCTTTTATGACCATATGTAAAAGATAATAATTTGATGAAATCTAAAATAAATCAAATTTTTTTTTTGTTAGAGAAGAAAAAGAAGGAAAATAAAATTTTATTTTTTAAAATTGCACAATATATAATTTATTTTCAAATTTCAAAATAAGACAAGATATCAAATTAAAAAACAATATTTATTTAAAATGTATATGTATATATAATTCTAAATAATTAATTTTTTTTACTTAAAATATAATAAATTATTTAGAATTATGGAATATTACACCAAATCTTTAAATTTGAGTTTAGAATTCAAAACTTCTTTTACCTCCTCTATTAAGGATTTTTTTTTTTTTTTACAGTTATTGGTATGATAATATCATTAACACACACCAGCAAAGCCATAAATCTTATTGTTGAACTTTTAGTAAATAGTGAATAATCTAATATAGATTGAGTGAAACAATAATCAATTAAGCATTAGTGAGTTTAGCATTCTATTGCCGGAAAAGCTTGATTTTATCTATATAAGAATTTTTAAAGCTTATAAACCAATCTTTTTTTTTTTTTTTTGGTGATGAGTTATTTAGGTGAGCATCTTTATATTCAAGCTCCCATGAAGATGATAATAGTGAAGAATCTTCATATAAATCACTATTAGGAAATGCATTATTGACATCTAAAATAAATGCCATTCATAAGTTGCTATTAATGCCAAAAAGACTCTGGGATATGCTTTACAACAAGACTAAAAGTTTCATAATAATAAAAAACTAGCCTTTTTGTGTATAGCCTTTAGCCACTAACTAAGGTTGTAACTGGTATACTGCGAATATCGATACCGTCATTTTTCATAATACTGCCCAATACCGACACTGTAAAATTATAAAACCGATACCGATACTGTCGACGATAAAAACCGCAAAAATCGATACCATTAAAATTATGCGATATTGACTGTAATACCGATACCGATACCGAAAAAATGTGTAACCATTGATGAAACCGACTTAACTTATTTATTAATCATGGATGAATGATTCAAACCGAAACCGATACCAATACTGAAACTGATACATGTAAACCTTTCCAATCTATAAAATATCCATACAAAAAATTTCATTATCGGTATACCGACGATAGACCGTTAAAACTTTTTTAATAACCGAAACCGAAACCGAAAAATCTTAAATCTTAATACCAAAAATTTTCGGTAACTCATGGTTTTGGTTTTGGTTTGGTTTGAAGGGTTCGGTTGTGGCGGTATACTGTTTAAAAACCATGAAACTTACACCCCTACCACTAACCTTGCCTTGTATCATTCAGTAGTACCATCTGACTTAATCTTATAAAT
>CATIWR010014608.1:0-22249 GCA_949677035.1 Omphalea diandra | reverse complement strand
TTTTGCTTTTAGTCCCTCTTCTTCACTCATAAAGCACTTCCATCCATCTCCTAATTCCTAGATACTCCTTATACTTTTAATTAAGCTCTAAAACACCATTATTTATGATATTATAACATGCACACAACATAAAACAATTTTCCATACAACTATACAAACACTACATATATTCAAGTGTCCCCAAATGCAATGGTGCTTCTAAATGATTATTTATCTAACGCATATGCTCATGTGATAATGCCAATGAATGTGGCTAAGGATGTTACATCATATGCCCTTGTTTCCCACATTCATAGCATGTGACATCATTTATTCTTTCTTTTAGACTTTGGGTAGATTTCTTGAAGACACTTCTTTCTTTTCTTCTCCTTATCAACTCCTTGGTTCTTCTTGAGAGCATGGCTAGCTCTTCTCCTTCTTTATCATTATCCTCTTCACTTGAGGAGGTGTCTACCTCTTTCTCTCTTATTGAAGCTTTGAGACCCATGGTTCTCTTTTCTAGTTTTTCACCTTGGCCCCTTAGCTACTTCATTTGCTCATCTTTTTGAATAGCCAACTCATGAGTTAAGAGCTTGCCAATGAGCACATCGGTTGGAACCTTTCCAATCTCCGGATTGGACTCTTGAATACTACACACCCTAGCCCCAAATTTGTCAAGTGAAAGAGTTTTAAGGATTTTGGTGTTTATCTCATAATTTGTGAGTGCTCTTCCAAACTTCTTCATATTGGTGACAATGGACAAGAGCCGGTTGGTCATTGTTGTGATGTTCTCGTTGTCCTTCATCATGAAGAGTTCCCATTTGATAACATACATCTCC
Source organism: Omphalea diandra (assembly GCA_949677035.1). Taxonomy (NCBI): domain Eukaryota; kingdom Viridiplantae; phylum Streptophyta; class Magnoliopsida; order Malpighiales; family Euphorbiaceae; genus Omphalea; species Omphalea diandra. The sequence goes on along the minus strand of CATIWR010014608.1, from coordinate 21,431 downwards.
AAACGACTTGACTTCACTAGAGTTATGCCTTCATGATAATTCTCTAGAATCTTCCATATGGCATGTGTGGTTTGACAATGTTGCACTCTCTCAATCTCTTCTTTAGAAAGTGAGCTTAGGAGAATGGCTATTGCCCTCTTGTTCTTGCCATTTGACTTTTGGTGAGCTTCAACCCATTCATCCCTTAGGATTAATTCTCCATTGCCATCCACAACTCCAATAGGAGGCTTCCATTCCTTGATTACCACATCCCAAAGGTCCACCACATCTATGTCAAGATAGATCTCCATCTTATACTTCCAATGAGTATAGTTAGTTCCATCAAAATATGGCCTTAGGTGTGAGTAGATTGCTTTTTGTGCCATGATCTTGTGTCACCCAATGAAGGTTTGATTTGTGAAAACCTTGCTCTGATACCACTTGTTGTCCTTTGGCACCAAGAAGGGGGGTTGAATTGGTGTATAAAAATTTGAAAGACAAAGAAGAAGGGGGGTTGAATTGGTGTATAAAAATTTAAAAGATAAAGAAGAAGGGAAGAAGAATGAGTAGAATTGAGACAATGATTTATAGTGGTTCAGGTATAATAGACCCTACGTCCACTTCCCAATCTATCGATTGGGTATTTCACTATCTCAAGATGTTTTCAAGCTCACACCCAACTTGTACAACTTGTGTTTTGATGGCTCACACATAACCTCACAATAATGTGTTTTTTAGGCTAACACACAACATCACTCAAGTGTTTCACTAGGCTTACACTTAAACCTTTCTTGTAGTGTTTTTACAGGCTAACACTATAACCTTACGACTTGGTGTTTAATGCTTACACCTAACACTTACAATTTCATAAAGAAAATTGAAGAGAATGAGTAGCAAATATTGAGAGCTTTAATTACTTATAATAAATTTCTTAGCAACCTTCTTCATGGCTATTTAGTGGAGTATTTATACCCAAACTTCACCAAAGAGACATTGTAGACCATAGCTCATCAAAGCTTTGAGACATGTTTGATAGATTCTGCATTAAATGCTTGACAGTCTCAATTCACGGTCGCTACTACTCATTAGCGGTCACGAAATCTAAATTTCTGAAGGGAAATTTTGTTTGTGTCTAACGGCTAGTCCACGTGGCAGCTTCTGATTAGTTCACTAGGAAAATATAGTCATTGCTCTTTTACCTATTTTCAGAAGTCGCGATCACGAGCTTTCTTGTACAAGATGCGACAAAGGACGCAAATTCGTCTGCCAAAAATGGTTATCTTCTTCTTCATGATTTGCGGTTGCTACCAATAAGATGCCTCCACGAAATTTAACTTCCAACGATCTGCTGGAACACGTGTCATGTTGTGACTATGAACTTGCTTTCCTTTTGAGTCACTTCAAAATTCGCAGTCGCGACTAGAGCGTGACACACACCGTGATTTCGTCTGTCAATTTTGGACTCTTTCATTTTGATGAATCGCGGCCGAGAATAGCTCCATGATTTCGTATGTCTGCTTTCTAGCAATGCTTCTTCACATATCGCGGTCACAAATAAAAAGTAGCGGTCATGATTTAGAAGTCATTTTTCATACTTGAGGAATTTTTGAGCTTCATCTAACTTCCAACTTTAGATAAAAACTAAAGGTTGCAAAATAACACTAATTTGAAATATTAGACATGATCAATCTCCTTTGTCAAGATCAAAAGAGGTCTCAGACTTGGGTTAACTACCCTAGTCTAACAATCAACATAAATTTGAATAATAAATGTATCCTTGTTATGCCTTTTCATAAATAGTGTTGCGTCAACCTTGCCCTTTTCAAATTTATTTTTTAAAAAAATGAATTACGCCTTTCATACCAAGCCTTAGGAGCTTGTCTTAGACCAAACAAGGCCTTAGTTAATTTTAAAATATGGTTGAAAAAATCATGAGACTCCAAACCTAGAGATTGTTCTTTATAAACTTCCTCCTCAATGAAACAATTTAGGAAAGCACTTTTGACATCCATTTGAAAAAGCCTGAAATTCATATGACATGCAAATGCAAACAAGATCCTAATGGCCTATAACCTTGCAATGGGGGCAAAGATTTCACCATAATATATTCCTTCCTTTTAATTGTACCCTTTGGTAACTAATCAAGATTTATTCCCAATGATGAAACCTTTCTCATCTAACTTGTTCCTAGACACCCATTTGCAACCTAAAATTGGGTGTTCCTTAGGCCTAGGAATAAGTTCCCATACTTTATTCCTCTTAAATTGGTTGAGTTCCTCTTATATAGCAATCACCTAACCATCATCTTTAATAGCCTCATCAATTGATTTTGACTCAATTTGAGAGATAAAGCAAGATTATTATTTAATGCATTTAATTGAATTTTAGTACTTACTCCCTTTGAGGTTTCACCAATGATTAATTCCTTAGGATGATTCTTTAAGTATTCGGAATTTCTTGAGCTTAGTTTTCCTCTTGTTATGGTTAAACTTGTTTAAGATCTTGAGTTGGCTCTTGCTTATCAATTTCAATCACATTCTCCTTTGGTGTTGGATTGAGCTTAAGCTTCTCAAAGTCACCTACAAGATCATCAATAAGAGTATCTTTTCCAAGATCAAGTTTACTAAACTCATCAAAAACAAGATTCATTGACTCTTCAACACCATGAACTTTTTGTTAAAAACTTTATATGCCTTGCTAGTGGTGGAATATCGTAAAAATATACCCTTATCAGTTTTAGATGTGAAGTTTCCAAGATTGTCCTTAGTATTCAAAATATAGCATTTGCACCAAAAGACTCTAAAGTATGAAAGTTTGGGCTTTCTTCCATTTCATAATTCATAAGAGGTTTTGTTTAAAACTAGTCTTTTAAAAACTCTATTTGTAATGTAACAAGAGGTGTTGATTGCTTCGACCCAAAAGTAGTTTAGACAAAAAAACTCATTTTGTTGTGGTGTTCTAAGAGCTAAAAAATTATGTGAAATCTCATTATCTAAACAATAATTTTCAAAAAGTTCATTTTAAAACTCATTTCCATTGTCACTTCTAATAGAAGAAATGAAGTAACCTTTTTTCATTTTGAACACATTTAGTAAAACTTTTGAAAGCATCAAAACGTTACTTTTATGAGCCAAGAAATTAATCCAAGTGAATCGAAAGTAGTCATCAACTAGGATAAATGCATAGTGCTTTCCACTAAGACTAGTATTCTTAGCAGGTCCAAATAAGTCCATGTGAATGAATTAAAGAGGTTTAGATGTACTTATAATGCTTTTATCTTTGTAAGATGCCTAATGTTGCTTTCCCACTTGACAAGGACCATATATATTGTCCTTAGTGAACTTGAGCCTTAGAAGACCCTTCACCAATTCTCCTTTTGAGAGATGTTGGAAAAGCTTCATGCTTGCATGTCTAAGTATATTATGCTAAAGCCAATATTTATTGCTAATAGACATACGATACTTGAAAAATTAGTTAACCAAATTGTCTAAGTCAATTAGGTAGTTATTGTTTCTCCTTCAAACATTAAAGATTAACCTTTTATTTTCCAAGGTAGTAATACAAGATTCTATAGAGTCAAAGAAGACTTTATTACCTTAATCACATAATTGACTTGCACTTAACAAATTATGTTTCAAATCATTAACAATGACATTATCAATAAGGGGGCAATCTTTCTTACCAATAATTCTAATGTCAATTACCTTACCCTTGGTATTGTCTCCAAATGTCATATTGCCATCATCCTTTTCCTTAATGGATGTGAATAACTTCTTATTTTCTATATATGCTTTGAGCACCTATTATCCACATGCTAAAAATCGTCCTTTGTGGTGGCTTCCAAGCATTCCTCATTAAAGGAGTCCTCTTGAGCCATAAAGCAAAAGTTGGCAACCTCATCATCTTATTCTTCTTTAGTTGAGCCATTATCCTAAGTTGCTTTAAAGCCCTTTTCCATCTCCTTATCCTATTTCTTCTTTTTCTTGAGTTTCGGACAATTAAATTTAATGTGACCTTGCTTCCCACATTCAAAGTAAGTCACATAATTCTTCTTTTCTTTGAAGTTAGATGATATCTTCTTGAGGTTTGTTCTTTCCTTTCTTCTCTTCATGAAAGCAAGCTCTTCTTCCTCCTTCTCACTCTCATCACTTTCACTTAAGCTTTCTTCCACCCTTTTGTCTTTGTTAGAGGATTTGAGATCAAAAGTCTTATTTTCTCCTTTGACTCCTTACGGTTTCATCCTTCTCATTTCCTCATCTTTCTTGATCACCATCTCATGAGTTGAAAGCTTGCCAATTAGGACATTAGTTGGTACTTTTTCAATGTCACTATTGGAATCTTCTATACTATGTAGTCTAGCCTTAAATTTTTTTGGTGGAAGCACCTTAAGGTTTTTGGTATTTACCACATGATTGTGAGCATTCTTCCATACTTCTTCATGTCAATGATAATGGCAAGGAGTCTATTTGTCATATCAATGACAATTTCAATTTCCTTCATCATGAAAGCTCATACTCTATCACACACATCTCTAATATACTAGACTTCACTTGCATTGTGCCTTGGTGGTAGTTCTCTAGGGCTTTCCATATCCCATGGGTGATATGACAATGTTGAACTTTTTCGCATCCTTCTCTTAAGATAGAACTCAAGATGACTACCATGGTTCTCTTATTCTTGCCATTTGCCTTCTCATATGCCTTTACCCGTTCTTTTCATTGAAGTAATTCTTCACCACCATCCACAACTCTTGCCCACTCTTTTGCAATAACATCCTAAAGATCCACCACATCACTATCAAGATAGATCTCCAACTTATACTTTCAATGAGTATAGTCAGATCCTCAAAGAATGGCTTGAGATGAGAGTGAATTCCTTCTTGTGTCATGATCTTTTCTTTAGCAATTAAGATAAGAATTGAGACTTGTGCTCTTATATCACTTATTGGCCCTTATGTACTAAGAAGGAGAGAATGAATTGGTGGAAAATGTAAATTTATGGAAGGAGTGTAAATAATTTAAAGTTAGAGAAAGACTATGAGAAGAGAGAACACAAACAATTTATAGTGGTTTGGCTATTAACCAATCCTACATCCACTCTCTTATTCTCTAATTATGTATTTCACTAACTTTTAATAGTGTTGTACAAGGTCACACATAACTTAGTGTTTAGCCTCACACTAAACCCAATTATAATTGTATTTTAAGGCTCACATACAACCTTTTATAAGAGTATTGCCACTTAAGCTCACTCTAAAACCTAATACCAAGTGTTTAAGGCTTAGCCTTTAGCCTAAAGTATAAAGAATAACTAAGTTAAAGTATTGAGAAACCAAATTGCAAGAATTTGGCCATAATTAAATGTTATCCTCTTATATGTAAAGCTATTTATGGGATATTTATAAATTCCAACCATCAAATACATATTAAAATGAAATTATGTCCAAATCTCCAAAGTTGGTTGGCAAAATTATGTATTTAATCCTTATCATAGTGAGTTCACAATTAAGACTATAAGGCATGGTCACGATTTATATTTTACACTAGATTTTGCTCAATCGTGATTGAGAACTTCAAATGTGTCTAAAGGCTAGTGAAACTTAGCATTCTAGCATCAATACTTCAAAGAACTAGCTCTTAGTACCCTCTAACAATTATCAAAATTCTTTATCATAATTTTGGAAGGTTAGGCATTAATGTTATCGCAAATCAAACTCGAGTGTTGGTGTTCCAAGCTTTGGTAGATCACGATCACTAGTAAAATGTCACTGTGCAAATTTTGAACCTCAATTGATCCCTTGACATATGGCTTTTCAAGTCTCTCTTTATTCATTTAAAGATAGTAATCATAACCTAGGCCATAACAGACACTGCTAATCAAACTCGAATTTTTATTCCTAAGACTTTGTTAGATAGCGATCGCGACCTCCAAGTTTTGGTTGTGATTTATGAAACAATTTTGATACTTTGAGCATTTTGCCCTCAAACACTTCCATTCAACTTTTATTAAGTTTCTTACTTAATTTCTACATAGACGACACTTAAAAAAAATCCTTTAACCTACATTGTCAAGATTAAAAGAAAGCTTTGACTTAGGTTTGACTAACCTAGCCTAATACCATTAATCATCAAGAGGTGCAGTAAGTGGTCTCTTGCTCTAACTGAGTTTAGGCTAATCCATGTTTCTTAAAAAAATGTTAAAGGACTTACCCTAGTAGACTTTCTAGCATACCACTCTTCCTTGGAGATAATAGTGGAGAAAGACCCAAATTTATAAGTGTATGGAGTATAGAAGTAGCCTTAGATCCTTAAGTTTGATGAATCAAGCACAAAGAGGATAGTAAGAGCTAGAGTGGTGATCAAATTTCTAATAAGAGCCAAATAGCCTTGCCTTTCAATTTGACTTTTGAATGGACCAACAACTAAGCTTGGTGATTGGGTTGGAGATCCTCTAAGAATTGGGAGCTAAAGATATACTGGTGATTGGATATTCCTAACTGGTCCATTAACAGGGGACTATAAAATGTATCAATGTTTTATTATCTTCTTATTATACTATTGCAATTCATATTTTGGATTCCTTTAATGACGTCTCATTCTTACAAGTCCCTAGATAGGTTAATTAGGAAGCTATGAGTTAGCATAAATAGCTTTGGGGATAAGGATGAGCAATGAGTAGGAGATAAGGATGAGCAATGAGGTAACCCACAAATTTATTATTATAGAGAAAATAAATCACTCTTCTACTGTAGAAAGGGGCATTAACATGAAATCTTTCAATGTTGATGCACCAATGGGAAACAATTAGAGAACAAAGTTGAAATAGTACCTGAAATGCCCAAGCACTAAGGTGCCATATAGAATTAAAGTCCAAAACTTGAATTTCATCCTTATGGTAGGAGAGCTATACAAGAAAGGCTTTGACTATTTATTGTTAAGGTACTTGGGGTTCCTGAAGTAATGGAGGTGATGAAGCAGGTTCACGAAAGGGTATATAGAGTTCATCAAGCAAGAATCAAGATAAGGTGATTGCTAAAGAGACATGGATATTATTGATCATTAATCTTGAAAGATTGTATTAATTACTTCAAAGAATACTAATAGTGTTAGAGATACAAGAGTGTTCAAAGGGTTCCAGCTATGGAGCTACATTCCATCGTAAAGTAATGGCAATTTAGAGGGTGGGCCATAGATCTAATTGGAAAGATTCACTCAGCATCATCAAAGGGTCATAACATCATTATTATAGCCACTGACTATTTCACCAAGTGGTGGAAGCAATTCTTTTGAAGAAAGTAGAACAAAAAGATGTGATCCAATTTATCAATGAGAACCTCATTCATAGGTTTGGGATTTTAGATTCCATCATAATATATTAGGGAACCATGTTTATAGGAGAAGAAGTAAGGGACTTTGTAGAGGACTATGGCATCAAGGTCATCAAGTCAATATCAGTTTACGATCAAGTTAATGGATAAGTAAAGGTGTCAAATAAGATTCTCATTAGGAAAAGATGTTGGAAGAGAACCTTAGGGATTGACATAGAATCCTATCAAATACTTTAGAGGCTTACATCACTTCAAAATGGAGCTCTATTGGGGTAAGCCCTTTCTTTGTAACATTCGGTCATGATGTAGTAATTCCTATAGAGGTTATGTTTCCATTCCTAAGGGTTGCAAGGCAAAATAGCTTAATGTCGAATGAATACAATCAAGTAATGCATATGGAGCTAAAACAAACATATGAGAAAAGAATTTAAGCATTGAATCTCTTGATGATCCAAAAGAAGAAAATGTCCAAAGTGTATAACAAACAAGTTAAAAGGAAGAGTTTCAATAAAGGGGATCTCGTTTGGAAGATTAGACTTCCATAAGAGCTAAAGATAGAGAGTATGACAAACGGTCCCCTGACTAGGAAGGTGCCTTTAGGATCCACAATATATTAGAAGGTAATGCATATTGGCCTTCAAACTTACATAGGGAGCCACACAAATGGTTCATTAACAGGAAGTTGCTGAAGAGATATTATCCCATTATGTGGGAGATGATGGAGAAAGAACCAAAAGAATAACCTAGGTTGATCACATGGCCATCTTAGGATCTATAAACTATATTCTAGAAATTTAAAGACCAAATTTCTATTTGTAGGCCATTACCATGGCCATAATTTCCTTTCTAATGTAAATAGCCTAATTAGCCACTTCAAAATAAAGATAGTAAGCCTCATGGCCACTTTTCTAAATATTCATTTTCTTATTTTCATCTTGTTTCTCATAAAAATCCAAAAATAATAGATCACCAAAAAGAAAATCATCATCTTAACCACCTGTAATGCCAAAACATAGGTTGGGTGCATGGTGTACAAGAGCTTAATGGCATGGTTGCATGGCTACTTGATACAAGATGGTGGTTGTAATGCTTAGTGTGTTGCGTCTCAAGTGATATAGCTGCATGAAATAGGTTGAAAAGTCATTTCTCAAATCTTAAGATCACCAAACATCACAGATACATCACCACGCAATCAAATATTCATAAAAAAAAGGGCAATCATCATAAAACAAAAAAACTTAGAATTTATCTATGAACATATAAGGCTAGGAGAGGCCTCTTCCTAAGGAACTGGAATGGAAGAAGGATCCTAAACTAGATTAAAAGAGGAAGCCATGGCAGGTGCTACAACAAAGGTACACAACTCAATTTTCATCATAAAAATACATTTTTACAAAGCCAAAAAATATTATTTCAAACTTAATATGCTAGAAGAAACTTTTAATTAGGTCTATATTACTAAAAGAAAAATAACCATATCAGAAAATCTTTGTTACAAATAAATTAATATAGATCCCAAGAGAATTGGCTAAGTAGGCATTCTATATATAAGATTTTTCGAGCAAATAAGCATAGAAATTAATTATAATATAGTATAGTAAATTATTTTGGTTAACATACTTCGACAACAAGGGATCTCCAAGTGACCATAATAATAATTCTCCATATACAAGGTGTTTATAAGTGCAAAAGGTGTATAAAATTACTCAAGCATAAAAATTACTAAGAATTAAGGTTAAATTTATTTTAAGAGAGATATGTAAAATTTTGGTTATCAATAGAGTTAGAGATGCCAAGCCAAAAATCTTACGATAAGCCAGTTGACTATTTTACAGTATGATTTGGGTAACCAAATATTTAAATCCATCCTAACTCTAGTGACAAAGGTGAGTGAAATTTCTAAGGAAAAACAATACACAAAAATTATAAAAATGACTTGTCATGCAAAATCCACAAGAATTTTAGGATATCTCTAAGGCCAAAAACTTCAAAATAGGCTAATTGGCCATTTTGCAGTGTATTTGGCTAACTGAAAATTCAAACTTATACCAAAAGTAGTGTGAAGGATGGAATCCCCAAGACAAGAAATTACATAACATAGTGTACAAAATTATTAATAGCTTGTAAAAGCCATTTTTATCCAAAGATCCACAAGAATTACATAAGATCTCCAAGGCCAAAATTGGTTCAATAGCAAAAAATACAAGATAAATTGGCTTAGCATGTTCTATTCATTCTCAAAAATCACAAATGGCTTAAGAAAGCCATAATCATATGCAAATATCCAAACGGGTACGAAAAGTACAAGAATCCTTAGGACTAAATCTATTAGACTTTGTATGCAATCTTAGACTTTGAAACTATTTAACAGAAAAATTTTTATTTTAATGATTCTCTTGTTTAGAAAGTGTATATTTAAAAGAATTTAATTCTATCATTTAAAAAATAAATAATTTAATAAAAAAGTTAAATTAAGTCAAAAGTCATAAGACTTTGAAAGAATTTGTTCCAATTAAAATTTTAGATAAAATTACTCTATGAAATTTGTAACTTAGTACTATTCTTATTTTAAATAAATAACGATATTTAAGGAAATAAAATGATTTCGATTCATCATAGATTTATTCAAAAAAATTGAATTCAATTGAACTCTATCAATTTAACATTTATTCCAAATAATAGAATTATATCATAAATAAAATTTTCTCCCTAATAAAATTATTTTCTTACATGATTTGTTTTAAAGAAAGTATTAATGAATTTTAATTTTTAATTGTACTTAAACTTTTTAAATGAATCAATTATACTGTAATTTATTTTAATTTTACTTATATCCAAAATCAAAGTAAAAATAAAGTGTATATTTATATTTAATTGAACTTTATATTTTTTGATTAATTTAATTTAGATCTTAGTTAAAATAATATATTTATTTTAGTTTAATTTAATCAAATTTTGAATAGAAAATTGAAAATTTGTTGAATCAATTTTGTTTGGAAAATAAAAAATAAATTTCATTTACTATATATATATATATATATATATTGAATGTTTTATATTCACACTATGCAATATATAAAATGAATGTTTTTCAGTGATCTTCAAATGATCCATATTGTTAGATGATTTTTATTGCAATTGACGTGGTAAAATAGGGTCTATTATATATTGAGTTAGTCTATCTCTATTTGTCACATCATAATCGGTAAATGGAAATTAGATTAATTTTAAATTTAATATTTTATTAGAATTAATTAAAAAATTAATTGTTTTAATAGAATAATTTGTTTTTTCAGTGACCTTCTCAAAATAATCTTTATAAATAATATTCTATGCAATTGGCCTTAATTATTTTCATGCAGAGTGCGAGTTTGTGAGTAATTTTATTAGTCTTTTTCAGGATGTTGCAATGACATGTCCCATCTTCAATAAGTGGGAATGAGATCCAAACGCAATTGCCCCGGGGTGCATGGACCTTTATTTGTAAAACATTAGAAATTAACCCCCTATTATTTAAAAGCATCACAAATGCTCCGCACACTGAATATATTATTAATTATTGACAATTTAATTGGTTAGTAGACGTTTAATATCCTCATGATTTTCTGTGTTTTTATTTTTATTTTAAAATTTAAAAATATAAATACTAGAAATAACTTTAAAAACACTTCTTTTCATTTTTTTTAAAATCTAAAATTTTGATTTTTAAAATATTATTTTTAATTTTAAAAAATATAAAAATAAAACGCGATACCTAAGAGCACCTAAACTTTCATTTTTTTTAAGTAGTTAAACCAAAAATCAAACTTATTAATAACTAGGCAGAAAATATTCCTTTTTTTTTTTTTTTTTTTTACATTGAGAAGAGTTTATATAAGTGAGATGAAACCCCTTCCTTTCAAGTGTAACTGAATTTTAAAATATTTATAATTTCAATAAAACACACTCTTGCTTAAAGATGATCACAAGTCAAATTTGGGAGAAAATTTGCAGATTTCAAATATGGATAAGAAAAAATTCTTGATTTAGTGATCTAGAAATCTAAAATTGTGTGTATTTATAATTATATCCAAAATTTACAAATTTTGCAATTATATCATAATTTCAAAAATCACTTGCAATTTTAGTCCATTAACCAAAAATGATCAAAATTAAAATAAAAAAATATCTATTTGAGGACATGGCTTAAAGAATATATATACTTTTTCTCTTCTCTATTTTTCCTCCCTCTATAAGCTCTTTCCTTTCCACTTTCAAACTCTTACCTTCAACTATTTCCATCTCCATCCTCTCGTCCATCTCTACCTTTCTCTTCCTCTGCACCTCTTCTTTTTATAGCGATCCATCTCCTTTTCCCACTCATTCTCATCATCTCTCTCCCTTCAACCCATCTACTTCTCGCACCTAACCTAACTATTTCTTTCCTTGTTTTCGTTGCTTTTTCAATTAGATGGCGAAAAATGAAAGGAAAAAGGATGAATAGAGGAGACAAATGGAAGAAAGATTTGACGATGGAAAAAGGAAGAGTGAAAGAGAGCGAAAAAGAAGACCATAATAATCCATAATAATCCTGAGCCATGTCCGTAAATAAAAAATTTTTTATTTCAATTTTAATCAATTTTGATCAATGGAATAAAATTGTAACTGATTTTTTAAAAATTGGATTATAATTGCAAAGTATAAATTTTAACTACAATTGCAGGTACAAGTTTCAAATTTTGTAGATTATTAGACTCAAAATATTTGCCCCATTACCCACAAGGGCAACGCTGATCGGGGCAAGTGACCCAAATATTTTTGTTTTTTAACTCAGCTTTTTTTCTCATTTCTTAGGACAAATTTTTTAATATATGTATTTTCTAATTTGCATTTATATATTTACGGTCAGGTTCAAGAAGGATTTCACAGAATCTGAAACTAACCCTATCGGAGTTTTAGTATTTGAAACTCCACTATATAAATGGATCATGTAATGATCTGACTCTACAAGCCAGCCATACGAAATGACCGCCTTGACCCTTCCGAGATCACTTCTTTTTAGTAAAATAAAAGGTTTGTTTGGAGCAAGTATATTATTATTCTAAAGTAACAATTAGAACCTCGCATTATAAAACAAATTTGACCTATTTTTATTACTCTTGTTTCTTTTCCTGATTGGAAAAGGAAGAAAGCAAAGAGCTTTGGTCCTGTCACAAGGTAACTCATAACCCAGAATTTGCTTCCCAATTCGCTCCACTTTTCCTGCCCTATAAAATTCTGCCAACTAGCAAATTCAAACCATCCTATTCATCAGAACATTCTATTAAGCATGACAAGAGTCACACGACCTCATAAGCTTATCAGTGTCGCTTTTTAGATATCAAAGAGACTATACAACCTTAACTGACAGCAATTTTTTGTTTAAAAAAACGACCGACTCCTTTCTCATCTCGAACATTAGGGATTGGAAAAGGAAAAAAAAAAAAATTGATTGATAACTAATCATGCAAATGACTGATCACTTGCAAGTAAATTATATGTGCTTAAGAATGTCATCATAAGTGAACACTGGGATAATTTCAAATTTCAAATTAAATACTTCAACGGTACAGCATTACCACAGTAACTGCCAATTGTGAATGTTCTATAATGAGGACACAGAAGCCTGAGTTCACCAATTGGGTTTGGTTTTGGTTGTTTCTTCAAAGTCAAATGAATTTGAAGAATGAAATTGACAGGCCACAACAATTACCGAAGCAGTTTTGGGTGGATCACAAACAAATTCATTCCAACCCATGAGTCTTTGAAATAATTCTTTGATTTTGCCAAACAAGCTTGGCTGCTTAAGCAAATGCTTGCTTGAAAATCAATGGTTGGTGGGTTTAGCCCCATTAATAGACGGAACTGCACCCCTGATTGCCTTGACATAAGAGGCATAATCACTATAGGTCATAGTAAATATCGTGCTCTGGTAGCGAGTCAATTGTACAGACTTCCGAAGTGACTCGGTAATGTGGCCGCCATAGCCTGCTTTACGCATCAGTGAGTCGATTGCCTCCATCTTTGTCCATCCTGAACTAAAAGTACCAAACTTAATCACATGCACGCATAATACATAAATGGGGGAGCAAGGAAGTGGAGAATGAGCAGTCATTCTATCATGCACTAAAGCTTTTTATACAAAATGAAATAAAGCCTTATCATGCTGCACATACACCAAAGATGCACAGAAATGTGGGGCAACTGACATTTCAATGTTTCTGTCTCAAAAATATGTTTCTTTGCACATTCTAGCAAAACTAAATTAGAACCCCAAACTTCTGCTTTTGAGGGGTTTCCCTCTCTCTTCTCTAAAAGCCGTATGCCATAAACTAAAAATGAAGCTGAACAAATTGATTCTACAAATCCATCACCACAAACCAAGCTGTTGTCGGAGGAACAAACAGACAGCAAATTGGAGATTTTGAGAAACTTAGGGCTTGCAAACATGGAATTAAATAATGGCCGTTATATAACAAAATTTTTGTCCTCTGTTATTGCTACAACCATTATTTAACAGCCTTCTGTAACGGTGATAATGGCCATTACATGAAGATAACAGCAGTTATATAACGATAATGACCATTGCACAATGGAGCAGATTCTCTTTTTTTTTTTTTTTTTTTTTTCCATTTTTCTTCCCTTTTATTTCTTCTTCTTCCATTTCATTTCTGTCCAACCAAAACACAGCAAGCTTATCTTTCAAAAATTCTTCACATATTAACTCAAAAAAAATTAAAGAGCCAAATTTATGCTTATTAATTAGTTATAAGTCATAGTTTCAGTGAATTATGAAAATATTTCTTAGTTTGCAACATTTTGCAATTTTCCACGTAAAGATTGCATAGCGATTTGCCACTACTGTTACAGGTGTGACAACTCTGTTACCATTACAAGCAACTGCAACCATGGTCGTGATTGCGACTGTGATTTAAATCCATGCAACTTTCTATAGTTCTTTACCAGGTTTGGTGAAGGCAGCAATGATATCTGTGGCTTCTCTAAAAAAGAAAGATAGGTTTCACAAGAGAACTGAAAGTAGACACGTGTTCACTACTGGTTTGCTATTTAGTTTCATAGAATGTTATCATTCTCATTGAGCATGCTCTCTATATCAACCATTTAACATAAGATGATTATTTTAGGAAATTGTCATTTTCCTAAGTCCATTCCCATGTTTCCATATTCACATTTCCATTTTCGTACTACACAGATGCACACAGATCTTGCAACACAAGAAACTCTGCCTCACAAATCAACAGAACAAGCAGAGCAACTGGCTTTCTGCCGGTAAAGAGAATTATGTACACAATATCTTCCCAGGATTTTTATTACTGAATTTGCTTTAATTACTTCGCATTATGAGGATGCGAACTGAGCTTTGGAACAAAACCAAGGTATTATTGACCAAACTGACTTATCAAGGGAAAGTACATTTCCCATCAAAAGAAGTTCATGTTCCTCATGAATCAATCTGCTGGCTCTTTCCTCTGTTAACTAGCTGATGCAGCAGGCCACATCAAGAAGGAAAAAGTCCTAGTCAACTATTTGTTTTCTTTTTCCATCTTCTACGCAGCACATTTTTATCTTTTTTTTTTTTTTTTTTCATCTGCTTCTTTTCCTCTCTCTTTCTGCTTTACTTTTTCCTCTTTTTTTTCTTGGGGAAAGTACAGACAACTATCACATGATTCCTAGTCTTGATACTTTCAAGTCTGTCAAATTTTTTGCGCAACTCTGCTAGCATATATAGGCCAGACAATGTAATGCTGTCTAAATTGATTGTGGCATGATGATGTGGAAAATATTATATTTAAATTTTTTCTCCGATGTGGCACTCTTTATCTTTTTTTTTTTTTAAAGGGCCCTAAAATCCCCAAATCTCCCAAATCCCCTGACAGCTAAATATTTCAAACCCAAAATTTTGTTGAATGATCTGTCTCAAATGGACAGAGCACAGCCAAGAAAACTTCACCAATTTCTTCATTTTTTTGCTTTCTTATTATTCAAACAATCGCTAACATCCAGCTTTAAATCCAGACAATCGTCATCAACTTTTGTTTCCGTTCTAATTTTCCATTCCTTTTTCTTTTTTTTTTTTCCTCTATTCAAGCAGTGGTCAGCAGTTTCCTCATCCATCACATCTACCACAACAAATTACTAATTGCCTACTACGTATAATCATCTTCAACCCTAGCAAAGGAATTGGCCATCCAGCCCACAAGAGACAAGAGCAGCCAATAGAGGATATAAACCTGTAATATTTTTATGCTAATTGAGTTCCTCATCAGGTAGAACAACTACGGGAGAGAGGATTTCAATTTAGGTTTTTGGTTCCTTCTTTGCATCTTGTTTTTAGCTTTTGTTTCAGATCTTGATTTTTATCTAAGTATTTGTATTTATAGTTGTTAACTGAAAAATCAAGAGATCTCATAGATTTGGGAGTTTGGTTCAATGGCATAAGATGTTGAATAATCTTATCTTTACGTTTGGGTATTGCCAATTTACTTTCAATTTTTCTTGAACGATTTCTGGGCTTTGAAAACAATGTTCTTACAAAATTTGAAATCTGATAATTTCATTGGTCTAATAGTAGGTTGAAATTATTTACAATGATACGAATCTTGTTGGTAGCAAAATCAACATGCCGCTTCTCAAAGAGGTTGTAAGATTGTAGTTTTTGACATTCTTGATAATTTTATTGAAATAACTGATAGAGTTACGGAATTAAAGTGTCTTAAAATTTTTCTCAAACTTGCATTGAATAGGGTATGTTTTCCTTTCTTGATCTTGCTCTTACCTTTGATTCCCACTAACATAAAGAATCTGAAATTGAATATTGATACTATGGCAGTGTTTTTGTGCTGCCCTGTTGAGATTTTGAATTCGAGTTTTTTTATTTGTTCTTAAATATTTTTGTTTTCATAAGGAAAGGAAAATTATATCTTACAAAAGTTTTAGATATTTTTTTTTAATATAATGTGGGTCCCACCATATTTATTTGACAGCCAAATCATCCTAAAAAAAACTTTTTTTAATAGGTACCTATGTCATGTCAGCGCCATAAAATCACTAATTAATGATGTTAGGTGTTCAGTGGAGTTGAACCTTAGACTCCAAATTGTTGTAAAATATTCCACAAGCCCCAAAGTGTCAAAAATCAAAACCCGAGTGTACGTTTTTGTTTTTTTTTTTTTTTCATTTTCTCTTTGCAGAAAATTTCACAGTTGATAGAAAGATAACTTATGCCCGGACATAAAAATTATGAAAAAACAAATCTATAATAGTATAACACAAATTCCATGACACAAAATACACCAATTCTTATCCAAATAAGCAAACTGACTTCATTACAGGTTCAGTATGGCTAAATGATTGAAAGGGTCTTCAATCACCAGAACGTTTCCCCTTTGTTATGCTTTCCAATACCAAACGAAATGTAGGAAGCCATCCAACTTTGATACCCAAAATCAACATCTCAAATAGTCTTTCTTTCCTACATCCATAATTCGCTCTCTAGAAACACTTTTCTTCCACTAGAAATCAACAAATTCTAATTCTGGTTGTGCTTTTAGTCTTATTTATTTTGGCAACCCACTCATAGGGATGAAAAATCATAAATTCAATGGCAACAAACTTGATGCGAGGGAGATGAAAATAGCATTTCTCAATTATGAGGCCAACTATGCGAAGCATATTTTTATGGGCCAAACCACGGGTTCAACAAGCCATTGCAAATAATTCCTCAAATAAGCTTGTCCAAGTCTTGACAATTGGTAATAAAGCAGCCTTTGGGGTACTGGATCACCCACAACGTTCATACTAGTGTTATCAAGGCCAATTTTGGACAGGGGAGCCGCTCACTTTTAAGTAGGCAGGTACTGAATTGAATCTGAGCCCTAGAACAAGCATGCGCTAAAATAAATTTGTGATATGAAAGACCCAATTTATGAAAGACGTCTATAATCGCAAAAATATAAGACCCATGGGACCAAAACAAAGGATTGCTTATGTGTTGGCTTAGATAATTACATATGTCAACATCATGAACTATCTTTTCAAGAAAAAGACTAACAGTTCAATTCTTAAAACAATTGAAAACAGATCGAGAGTCAACAGAAAAGTACCCAGACATAATTGAATTTTCCAAAAAGGATTAAGACTAGTCATGTAGTTAATTTAAAGTAAAATGAAAGAACCTAAGTCTATGATCACAGCAGCAAAAGTGGACATGATTAGCACATAAGAGAAATTTCCTCTTTTTTTTTATTTTTGCGAAAACATATGCACAATCAAAGTCTCTATATAATTTCTCAGAACTAAGAAAACTGGTTACCTTCATGGGCAGCCACTTCCGGCAAATAGGTGGCACTTCTCCTTGCATTATTATTAGGATCAACAAACTCAATAATTAAGCCATGCTTCCCAATCTGCAACCAAAACCAAATTATAGCTGGAAAGGAAGAGATCCTGATTATATCTAGCTAGATTTCATTCAAGTAAAACTTGGAAGCATTTGCAAGAGTAAGATAAAAACTACACATTTTGTAACAAAATAAACTTTACTTGTTGCCAAACAATTATTCTCAAAACTATGTTTCCTTCATATTACCATACCCAATAGCTGATAACAACATGATAACAGGATTATTTTGGTATAAATTACATGACATGGCTAATCTTACACTTCACAATGTACCACAACTGATTTAATCCAATTACCACCGAGACTTTTCTGTTGTCCAACATGAGTATAAATGAGGCAAACTACTCTCACTTGATTCACAAAATATTTGAATTCAACTCGGCTTGTAATATAGTGGAGTTCAAACTCAGATAGCTCAAGTAGCAAGTCAAAGCAAGTTTTATTTCAATATGTGACTTGAATAAATCTCCAACCAAATCAAGTGTTAAGCGTTTACATTTTTTTAAATATAATTTAACCCATGAATTCAAGCTTGAATTCAAGGCCATTCAGGTTTGTTCAACTTTCAATTGAGATTAGTAAGCTAGTTTATCTAAAATTTAAGTGAAGAGCAAGCCATGACCAGTTGAGCTCAATTCTTCTGGGTATCTCATCGAGTTGAGTTTGACGATGATAGGAGCATAGTTACCTAATTCGCTACTCCCCTGTCTGGGTTGCGCGTCCCAGAACACAATTCATTGGCATTCCAAAACATGTTGGTACAGGTTCCAGATCGCTCAAACTGGAGTTTCAGCATAGTTTTCCTCATATAGCAGTGTTAGTGAAAGAAAAAGAAAGATAAAGAAGTTTTGTATAAAGAAAACGAAAAGAAATACAATATAGAGGAAGATGGAGAAGAAGAAGAAAAGACGCACAAAAAAGAAAAGTAAAGCAGATCTCGTTTTTTTAAGGGAGTTTAGGTGAGAGATTAGTGATGGTATGTGTTCCAAATTGGTGTAATAGTAACAGAGGTTAATGAGGGTATTTGAGACTGTAATTATTATCTTTTATGGGAAATAGAAAAAGGACAGGAGAAATTGCTTTTAGTAAAAAGATGCAGTAATTGGAAAAGAACAATAATTAATGACTTAATGACTATTAATATTAATTTATTTAGTTTTAAAAAATAAAATTTTAAGCGATTATTTTTATGAAGTTTTGTTTTAATTTGTCATTTTACTTTTAAATTTTATGAAGTCTTATATGCTTTTATTCTTTTTTGTTTTTTTTCCAATCTGCTTGCTAATAAAACTAAAATAGCAAATACTCTAAAATTTTTTGTACATAAAAATCTACATATGAAAATATTAGTAACCCGGAATACATCTAATTCACATACCGCAATCCAAAGTGACATACCAACTAAGCCTACCTCCACGTACCTCATTTTAAGGTAAGTGGCATACCCGTCCCAATCCCCCCACTTGGGACGTACTGCATTCTAGGTAGTATGGACAGAAGTAAAAAAAAAAAAAAAACTCCAGCCAATATAGATACCCCAGGCACCCAAACTAGGGTGCATTTGAAATTAATTGGGGAAATCAATGGAAGTAAGAAAAAATCAATTGCATAAACTAGGATAAGAAAAAATCAATTGCATAAACTAGGATCCAAAATTCTGCAAAAGATACATGTACATTCTTATATATCCTATTTAAAAATCAATAAAAAAAAAATGCAATCTAATTGTATTCTTTTTCTTTACCTTATAAACAACAAGTAATTACTAATAACAAAAAAAACATATTAAAAGAATAAAATAAATTGTCGCATAATATAATAATAATAATGAAAATTACATTGTTTAGCAGTAATTTACTTTTAAACTACAAATACTGATTCATTGTAAACCAAGCCCCTGACTGTGAGGACGTCACAAATGATTGATTTATTGTAAATCAAGACCCCTTAGGACATCACACTACCAAATTAAAGCAATAACATCCCCTCAATAGTACTTATGAAGTATTATATGAACCCACTTATGACAAGTTTCATAGAACAAATAATTAATGAATATTATTAAAAGTTACAATTATACCTACTTTGACAATGTTTACATGCCTTCAGTTTAATTTTAAAAAAGAAAAAAAGAAAATGGGTACACGCAACTATAGTGGCCAATCTAAAAAAAAGTCCAAAACTTTGCATAGGATAAGATTTTTAATTAATTTAAATAAAAATCATAAATACAACAAAAATTAAAAAAAATGGCTACATGCAAACTACAATGCCCAATCTAAAAAAGGCCTAAAACTTTGCATAGGATACTCTAATAAGATTTTAAATTAACTGAAATAAAAACTAATAAATACAAGAAAAAATATAAAATTCTAAAATCTAGAAAACTAGAATTCGACAATACTTTCAAATTGCAACTTCCCAACTAAACTGAAATACTGTCTCTGCACATTTGGATTTATGATATAATACGAATTACTTTCTAATTAATTACATTAACAATAGGAAAATGAGAGAATCAAGTGAAATTTTGCTAAATGGGAGTATCCATATTTGTTGGCTTAATACTTGAAGCTGTGAGTTCAAACCATGGATATAAGGCAAACGCTAGAGTTAGACATACATTTGGCTCCCTCAAAGTCCGCATCCCCTTGCCTTATTTTATGCAGATTGGAAAATCATGACTTTATGATCGATTTTATACTGATCTGAATTAAAGAAAACAGTAGCCAAGCATGACAACAAGCACAATAACAAAGAGTTTATAGCCATTTATTAAAGAAAACATGCCAAGATGCCATATATTTTCATAGGTAAGAAATAATTGTCAGACCATAAAATAATAAACACATAATATAGAAAAAACATAGCCCAATGTTAATCGCAAGTCGCAACAAACTCTAAAGATCTAGATATCAGAAAATATGTAGCCCCAGTATTTAAAAAATTCAATTAAGTTAGAAAAGAACTAACCTCCCAATCTAAATGATTATTAGCAATTTCATAATCAGTCAGAACGGAAACTGTACATTCCAGAGAAGGCAATTCTTTTGGCTGTATTGGAGGGAATCTGCGGTCCTTCAAAGCACTGCAAAATAATAAAATAAAATGGAAAAACCAAATAAGCCTTTTCTATAAAGCATTTCAAAGAATGAAGACATAAAAAACCAGTTAAACATTGACTACAAAAATATAAGGATCAAACACTTATTGTCAAAACAATAGTCAGCAAAAAAGTAAACAACTTCACTTGTTTGATACACAACAACCAAGCAACATAAAAATCCTTTGTAGTACAAATGCCACAAATGATTTCGATAAGTATTGTCAATAAGTATTATATATCCGTCAATAAGTATTGTCAAACTGTTTAGTAGTATCGAAATCATTTGTTAATTCCCACTAAATCCAATTCACAAAGTAATGAGCTTCTGAACACAGCTTCTTCCATTTGCCATTATCAAACTGCATAAACTATCAAACAAGAAGAATGGTGAACACCAAAACGAAGTAGGGGCATGTTCTCAATCCAGTAAAAGACTCAAATATAAATGACTTGATACCTCCCATTTGAATTTGACAATGGATGAACTTCTAACACCTAAAAAATTCTCTTTGTCATTCTTCACGGGGGGGGGGGGGGGGGGGGGGGGGGGGGGGGGGGGGGGGGGGGGGGGGGGGGGG
>CATIWR010014605.1:0-14290 GCA_949677035.1 Omphalea diandra | reverse complement strand
ATGGACCAATAGGTCCCAAATCATATGTCAAATGAATTACAGTAAGATGGACCAATAGGTCCCAAATCATATGTCAAATCAATTAAGGAAGATGGACCAATCAGTCCCAAATCATATGTTACATGAATCACATGAATATCCTGGGAGCAATGTTTGCCTTGCTCGATCACGATAAAAACAAAGCTATTGCATTTGCACTTGCATAGTCAATTGTTATACTTGCAATGTATCTTGATGATATTCAATTATGGATTATGCCATGAGAATTTTATTATTGTTTTTATTCTCTGAGTCTCGACTCACCAAATCGCAATTATTTTTCAGATACTGAAGCATAGAGTTTGGACATTTTGGTGCATAAAGTCTTGCATAAAGACACATGTGACACAGGTCGTCGGCTGAATTCCAACACTCTCTCATTGTGTCATACATACATTTGATAGGAACTAGTTATGGTCACTGGTCCTGACATTAGTTAACACATGTGTATATTAAATGCATATGAGATTATATATGTATGATGAATAAACCTTAATGTGTATGCATTTCTGAACATGAAATGCCATGATTTGCAACTAAAAACGATAGTTACAGTTTGTGGTATCAGAGGATTCAAGCACACGCGGGGCAGACGTGCAAATCCCGGTGTGTATGACATCGCGAGGCCGATAAGTAAATCCTGGATGTTGAGTACTCTGATAGGTACCAACTGTAGCCACGTTGTGACATTGCAATTTATGGTATCAAAGCTGATTCACAAATGAGAACAATGGACGTCACAGTTATTGGTTTGACAAATGAATTTAGATGTTACAGTTTTGGTATCAAAAAGGGCTCAAGCATACACGGGACAGACGTGCAAATCCCAGTGTGTATGACATTGAATCCCGGATGTTGAGTGCTCTGATAGGTACCGATTGCAGCATTATAGATTGTGGACATTAATAGTATGAGTTTTGTATATGAACACGGTTATTACAATTATTGGTATCAGAGCCATATGAGTTCTGTTATATGAACACGGTCGTTACACAACATGAAATAATTTGTCATATAACTATGCAAACACTACATATATGTTCAAGTATCCCAAATGCAATGGTGCCATATCTTGTGCATATGTTCGTGTGAGATTTTATATCATTTGTGCAATGAATATATTCATGTGATAATGCCATTGAATAGGGATAGGGATGTTATAGTCTAAATCTCTAACATTGAGTAAGACATACCAATTCGCGATTAAGAACCTTAAAATCATGACTGCGACCTTGCAATAAGAATGGATGAACTTGAACTAGATGAATTCACGAAGCAAATCGCAACCGTAATCTAGCCAAGGAAGATATGATTCTCATACAATGTGATTTATGGTGATGTTCACGTTCCCAGTCACAATTACGACTTTTAAAGCTGTATGGAGGGAACTAAGTCCATAACCAAAACTTCTTAAGTGTCCAAGATAACTATTAGGATATCAAAATTCACAAGGGCAAAAAAGCTATCGAGATCGCGACCCATTAAAGCATTTTTTCCTTATCAAACAAAAGGATTAACTGTCATTGTCAGTCTAAAAAGAACCTTCATCATGACCGTGACTTTTCGTTAGTTGGATTAAAGCAACGATTATTTTTCTTGGCAAACCAAGAGCAGCATGCCACGTGGACTAACTTTTAGACACAAAATAGGGTTTTCCATCTCGATTTAAGTGTTTCTAGTGCAAATTGGAAATTCACGATCATGGAATGCTAGTCACGACCATAAAATTAGTATGATAAGCATTTAATATAAAATCTACCTAGCTTACCTCAGAGATTTAGGCATAGCTTGTTAGTAACATCTCTTTGGTGGTTATTGCCTATAAATACTCCACCAAACAAATATGAAATCAAGAGAATATAATTGAATATAGCTAAACTCCTATAATTTTAGTTCTCAACCTTTTACTCTTTGTATGTGTGTTAGCATTGTTGGGTGTAAGCACTAAACACTATTGTATTAGGTTTAAGAGTTAGCCTAACTATCATAACTCTTATACTAGGTTAAGTGTGAGCCTTTGAGAAAAACACTTGAGTGAGGTTATTATGTGAGCCTTAAAACAAGTTGTAAGGTTAAGTGTAAGCCATTAAAACATACTGTACAAGTTTAGTGTGAGCTTGGAAACACCACTTTGAGTTAGTAGAACACCCAATTCTGAGGAATTGGAGAGTGGATGTAGGATTCATTAACACCCGTGCCACTATAAAAATATTATATGTTTATTTCATCTCATTCTCTTTCAATCTCCTAAACACTTTATCTTCCCTCTAGATTTTTAAATTCTCACCAATTCAACTCCCTTTCTTGGTGCTTAAGGGCCAACAAGTGGTATCAAAGCCAAGTTGTCATTAAAAATTTTAATTGAGTGAGCAAAGATACATGGCACAAGAAGGAATCCACACCCATATCAAGTTATACTTTGATGGATTCAACTATACGCATTGAAAGTATAGGATAGAGATATACTTGGACAGTGATGTGATGGATCTTTAGGATATTGTGGCAAAAAGAGTGGAAGCCTCCCACTAAGGTAGTTGATGGAAATGAAGAAATAATCCCAAGGGAAGAATGGGTGGAAACTTATAGAAGATCAAATGGAAGGAACAAAAGGGCAATGGCAGTCCTTCTTAGTTCCTCATCAAGGAGAAAAATAAGAAGAGTTTAATACTGCCTCACAACCTATGGAATTTGGAAAGTTTTGGAGAATTACCATGAAGGCACAATATTGGTGAAGTCTAGCATATTAGAGATATGTGTGATACAATGGGAGTTATTCACGATGAAGGACTATGAAAGCATCACCGATATGACAAATAGACTCTTATTGATTGTCACAAGCATAAAGACATTCAAAAGGACACTTATCAATCTTGAGGTAAACTCTAAAATACTTAAATCCTTACCTCTTAAGAAATTTGGTGTGAGGGTATACATCATACAATAGTTAAATCCAAAAATTGGAAAAGTGTAAACAAATGTCCTTATAGGCAAGCTTCTCACTCATGAGATAGCCTTGAAAAAGGACAAGGAGATGAAGAAGATTAGAAGGTAAGGGGAGAAGAATGACAAAACAGAGAAGAAGAAGACCTTAGTTCTCAAATCCTCATCTAAAGACAATGAAGCAGATGTTGTCTCAAGTGAAGATGATAGTGAAAAGAAGAGGAGGAGCTAGCTATGCTTTCTAGAAGAACCAAAGAGATAATAAGAAGAAGAAAAGATAGAAGGAACTTCAAGAATTCAAGAAGGCATCTCTCAACCTCAAAGAAAGGATGAGTGAGGTAACATGCTATTAGTGTGGCAAATAAGACCACATCAAGTATGATTGCCCCAAGCTAAAAAAGAAGAAGAAAGGGGAAAAATAAAAGAAGAAGAGCTTCAAAGCTACTTAAGATGACAGTTCTATTGAGGAGGATGAAGATAAGGAAGGGGCAAATCTATGCTTCATGGCACAAGATGACTCTTCAAATGAGGTAAGTTCTTTACCCCCTTTCTTGTGAAAACTATGATGCATTAGATGATACAGATGATGAGCTCTTGGAAGCTCTTATTTTGAGATGTGATCAATATAAATCACAAATGAAAACTTACAAGAAAAAATGTTCTAAACTAGAGGATGAATTTAAATCCTTAAATGATCATGTAAGTGAGTTGAGGACTTTTAATAAAGAACTAAAAAGCCTTTAGAGAGTCTTTCTAAGTCTTCATCTTCTCTAAATTTCTTGAGAAAGGAAAATGATACCTTAAAAGGGAAGGTAAATGAGCTTAGAAATTTTATTTTTAAGTTTCACAAAGGGAAGGAAGCTTTATATACATTAATTGTATCTCAAAGATTGCCACTAGTTAGACATGGTCTTGGCTTCAATGGAGCCTCCTCATCATCTACTCCCCCTCTCACTACTTTCATTAGAGCTTTAACACCTCAAACACCTAGTATTAAGGTAGTTGGGAGGAAGAGTGCTCATAGCATTAAGCCACCAATGCCCAAAGGCAAAAGGAAGGGATATCAAGACTCAAAACCTATGCCAAAAAAGGTTAACCATACATACATCTACACTAAGAAACATGCTTACCCCACCACACATACACAAAAAAGTTCTGTTATACTCCTAACCATTCATACACATGCTCACACTCACATCATCATAGTATGAGAAGTACCCCTACTCATACCGAAGCTATGTATAGGAGGAAGACTCACAAGTCTAAACTCCAATGTCATTATTGCATGAAGTTTGGTCATATAAATATCTATTGTTATATTAGGAAGGCCTACATCAAATTGGAGGACCCTTCTATGCCTAACCCTCGAGGACCTAAGTATGCTTGGTTACCTAAACAAAAGTTATTTTGTTTATGTTGTGTAGGATTGTATGACAACCACCAATGAAAACAATGACTGACATGTGGATAGTGGATGCTCAAAGCATATGACAGACAACAAGAAGCTAGTCATGGCCATAAAAGAGAAGGAAAGTGGCAATATCACTTTTAGGAACAATGCTAAGGGTAAGGTTATTGGTATTGGAACAATTGGTAAGAATGGTTGTTCACTTATTGATGATGTTCTTCTTATAGATAGTTTACAACATAATTTGCTAAGTGTAAATCAATTATGTGATAAAGGTAGCAAAGTCACTTTTGACCCTAGAGAATGTTAAGTTTTCACTTTAGTGGATAAAAAAGGTAGTCTTCAAGGGTGAAATGAGGGGCAATACCTACTTAATTGACTTAGACAATTTAGCTAACCAATCTTTCAAGTGTCTTGTGTCCCTTTGCAATGAAGCTTGGCTTTGGCATAGAAGACTTGGTAATGCTAGCATAGAACTCTTGCAAAGCCTATTAAAAGGAAAGCTAGTGGAAGGTTTCCCAAGCTAAAATTCTCAAAGGACAAGACATATGGACCATACCAAATGGGAAAACAACATCTATCTTTATTCAAGGCAAAAATGTTGTAAGTACATCTAGACCTCTTGAACTTATCCGTATGGATTTGATTGGACCTACTAGGAGTCCTAGTTTAGGTGGAAAATATTATGCATTTATTTTAGTTGATGATTACTCTATGTTTACTTGGGTATCCTTTCTAGCTCATAAGCATGACACTTTTGATACTTTTAAAAGTTTTGCAAAAAGAGTTCAAAATGAAAAAGGTTACTTCATTTCTTCCATGCAGAGTGACCATGAAAAAAAATTTCAAAATGAATCTTTTGAATCTTATTGTTTAAAGAATGAGATTTCTCATAATTTTTCAACTCTTAGAACACCACAACAAAATGGTATTATAGAGAGGAAAAATAAAACACTAGTAGAGATGGCTATAACTATGCTTAATGAATATTCCTTGCCTAATTTCTTTTTGGGCTGAAGCCATCAATATTTCTTATTACATTGCTGATTGTGTTTTCAAAAGGCCCATTTTTAATAAAACTTCTTATAAGTTTTGGAATGGTAGAAAACCAAAGTTGTCATACTTAAAAGTCTTCAGGTGTAAGTGCAACATCTTAAATACCAAGGATAATCTTGAAAATTTTGATTATAGGACAAAAGAAGGTATTTTTATAAGATATTCCACCTCTAGTAAAGCCTATATCGTATTCAATAAAAGCACTATGGTTGTTAAAGAGTCAATGAATATTATGTTTGATGAATCTAGTAAACTTGATCTTGGAAAAGGTTCTCTTGTTATTAATCTTTAGGTGACTTTGCGAAAATGGAGTTGGAGTCAACTTCAAGAGAGAATGTTAAAAACCATGATAAGGACAAGCCATTAAAAGCAGAAAAGGGATTCCAACCATAACAAGTAAAAATTTCAGATCAAGATTTTGCCAAGGGTTAGAGATTCTCTAAACATCACCTAAAGGATCTAATTATTGGTGATACTTTCAATGGCATAAGTACTATATCTCAACTTAATGCCTTAGACAATAATCTTGTATTTGTTTCTCAATTTAAGACAAAATCAATTGATGAGGCTCTTGATGATGAAAGTTAGGTGATTGCCATGCAAAAGGAACTCAACCAATTTGAGAGAAACAAAGTATGGAAACTTGTTCCTAGGCTTAAGGAACACCCTATTGTAGGATGCAAGTGGGTGTTTAGGAATAAGTTAGATGAGCAAGGTTTCATTACTAGAAATAAGGCTAGATTGATTACAAAGGTGTACTACTAAGAGGGATACATTACTTATGATGAAACCTATGCCCCCGTAGCAAGATTAGTGGCCATTAGGATTCTCTTAGCTTATGCATGTCACATGAATTTTAAACATTCTTAAATGGATGTTAAAAGTGCATTTTTAAATGGCCTCATTAAGGAGGAAATTTATATTGAACAACCTCCTGGTTTTGAATCTCACATTTTTCCAAATCATGTTTGTAAGTTAAATAAAGCTTTATATGGTTTTAAACAAGCTCCAAGAGCTTGGTACAAAAAGCTTAACTAATTTCTTTTACAAAATGATTTTGAGAAAGGGAAGATTGATAATACTTTGTTTGTTAAAAAGCACAATCAAGACACATTCATTACATAAATATATGTTGATGATATTATATTTTGGTGCTACTAATGAATCTCTTTGAAAAGATTTTGCCAAGTGTATGACTAAGAAATTTGAGATGAGCATGATGGAAGAGCTTAAGTTCTTTCTTGGCCTACAAATCAAGCAAACCAAAGAGGGCATATTCAACAACCAAGCCAAGCACATGAAGGACATACTCTAGAATTTGGCATGAAAGGATGCAAAGTAGCAAAGACACTAATGAGTGCCACCATAAAACTGACAAAGATGAATCAGGTAAGTCTATTAATGACAAGAGATATAGAGGTATGATTGGTTCTCTACTCTATCTTACTGCCTCTAGATCCGATATCATGTTTAGTGTATGCATGTGTGCTAGGTTTGAATCATGCCCTAAAGAATCACACATTAATGTTGTTAAAAGGATACTTAAGTATTTCTATAGCATATTGCACTTAGGTTTATGGTATCTTAGGAATTCGTCTTTTAGCCTTTTAGGATATTCAAGTGCAAATTATGCCTGTAGCTTACTAGATAAAAAAAGCACTTCTGGAACTTTTCAAATTATAGGAGAATGCTTATTCTCTTAGTTTAGTAAGAAGCAAGTTTTAGTTGCCTTGTCTATCACCGAAGTATAATAATATGGTTGCGGGTTATTGTTGCACTCAAGTTCTTTGGATGAAACAACAACTAAAGGATTATGGCAAAGTTGTTGATCACATTCCCATCAAATATGATAACATAAGTGCAATAAATCTTTCAAAGAATCCCATCCAATACTCTAGGAGTAAACATATTGACATTAGACATCATTTTCTTAGAGATCATATCCAAAATGATGATGTAGTGTTGGAATTTATTGACACTAATCATCAACTTATGGATATTTTCACTAAACCCCTTAATGAAGAAAGAATGAACTTCATTAAGAGGGAGCTAGGAATGTTTGATGGAAGCTCCCTCGAATGAAAATCAGATCTTATAAAATATTCCTTATTTAATGTGTTCTTTTGAGTAATTGATTGCTATATTTGATAATACTACTTTGGATGTCTTAATTCTTTATGCAAATGTGGGATGTCTTAATTCTTTATGCAAATGTGCTTCTCTATGCCAATTTGCATGGATTAATCATCAATACATAAAGTGAATCACAATTAGGAAGGTTAATTCTTATCTCTTCATCATTTATTTTCTTATCTGGTAATTCACAGTTGCTACCTTGGTTTCGCGATCACAATTTACTGGCACTTGTCAAACTTTCTATCATATGTCAAATTTGCGATCACGATCTCAATTCTCCACCTTGACTTTTTCAAAATTCAAAAGTTGGAGTTTTTGCTATGTTTTGATGTTTTGACCTATTTTAAACTCATTTCTTGCAAAATCAATACGTACTAAGCAAATTAGTAACCTTCAATGTAACTTGTCAGGATAAAAAATAAGGTTTGTCTAAGTTTGACCAACTTGGGTCAGTTGTCTATATATGCATAAAAAAAAAGTTTTTTTGTACATATCATTATAGAGTCTACACAAAGGATAGATTTAGGAAAACATTATCCAAATAGCAATTAATTTCAACCAAAATGGATAAAAGCTTTTAAAGCATAAAAAATGCGCAACCATGATAAACTACATAAATATGCGTAGACTTCCATGGTAAAATGTAAAAATATGGTGTGTGAAGATGTGCAAATATAAGTACAATCAATGTAAATAAAAAAATCATAAAAAACTAATCCTATACTACATGCATGAACATAGTGGGTGTAGTTTTGAAAAGCATTAAGCTTTAAGTATTTGTGCATGAAAATTTAAATTTGGGTAAGCAAAAAAAAAATATAAAAAAAGGATTATGAAGTAAGAAATGTGTTTTAAAGGTGATTAAAAAGCGTTTGATCATTTCATATATGGTTATTAGTATGAAAAGAAGATGGTTTATGCTAAGTGTATCGTGATAGGATTGAGAAAAGACAAATGAAGAAGGAAGAAGATGATGAATAAAGGTTTTGCAAGGTAATGAATGGTTTTTTTTCTAATGATCATATTTACTTCACCCTTAAATTTCCTTTTCTTTCTTTATTAATTAAGAAAGAGATGGATAAAGGAAAGGCCACTTATAATTTTATGAAAAATAAAAAAAGGGGAATGTATGGTTATTATCCCTTAAAGGTGAGAGATTAAACTAATCTCTCATTCAAAATAAGAATTACCGCTGAAGTTTCTTGCCATATGTACAATTATAGACATCATTTATGTAGATGATTTGTCATTTGCATAGATGACATAATCCTTCATGCAAATGCAACTGATGCTCTCATCAAATAAAAAAAAGCCCAAAAGTTTTGATCTTTTTACATTTAAAACATTCAAAATTTTCCTTTGTTTAAGGACGTCCTTGAAGCATCCTACAACATAATATAAGCAAATGTGTAGGAAATGGTAGAAGGGTTTAAAAGAATTGATGCCTAAGAAGAATCTCTTATGTTAAGTAATATTGAGGTACTTATTGGCTTAAGTGTCCTTCAGTCATCATCTAATCCTAAAACTGTGTAATAAAGACCAATAATTTTTATTAAATCATCCACCACCTTTTACCATTTACAAGAACATGTTACTTATAATATATTATCTAAGTAAGCCATACAAAACTAATAGATTTAACTAATCTAGATCAATCCATAAACTTTTTGATATTATTCCAGCTTCATACAAGACAACAAAAAGAATAAGACTATAGTCCATACCTCAACTAAACCCAAAGCACACTAAAAAGAAAACATCATCAAATATGGTTTTCTTAGAAGGTATAAAATTAATACAACATTCATCTATGAGCTATAACTCATCAGTCTTGCCCCATTTATCAAAATCCCTTCAATTCTAATTTAAATAGGAATGAGAAATCCCAATTAGTCAAACCTTATGAGAACTTATATTAGAAAAAGCCAAAACACTAAAATTTTAACATAACATATAAGGAAAATAAAATTGGACAAAGGTTTTTTATGGTGGCTTAATGTAAGTAAATAATAAATGAAAGACATGAAGAAATGAGCTCCAGGTGGAGTCCATTGGTGTGAATAAGTCAAATGAGGCTGATTTAGCTAAGGTGTTTTTCTTATTTTTTAATGGCAAAGACTGAGTCATAGCTCTATCGAACACCATGAAAATCTTAGGTTGGTACTATTAAAGCTTGAGAACTAAGTAATAGTTTGAATGCTTTACAAACTATTATAATTTAAAGATCATAACATTGTGTTCTTAATAAAGATGCAACTAAAGTGTTTTCGGATAAAACAAATTAATAGTAATTCTTTATGTTATTTTATTATAACTGTTGGCCTTTGGGCACCAAGAAGGTGGTTGAATTAGTGGTAATTTAAAATTTGGGAGAAAGGTTAGAGATTTGAGTTTTAAAAGAAGTAAAAGAAAAATAGAATACATAGGGATTTATAGTGGTTTAGGTATTAACCAACCCTACATCTACTCCCTAATTCTTCCAATTAGGTGTTTCACTAATGTCAAATGGTGACTTGGAAGCTCATACTAAACTTTTACAACTTATGTTTTATAAAGGCTCACACACAACTTTACTAGTATTTTCTAAGGCTAACACTCAACCTAATAAGAGTTTTACAATCAAGGGAAAACTCTCAAACCCAAACCCAATGGTGTTTAATCCTCACACTAAACAACAACTCAAATACAAGAAATTGAATGCTTAAAGGTTGAGAAATAAATTTGTAAGAGTTTAGCTTAATAAATGCTATCATCTTATGTTTTTGTTCATTTCGTGGAGTATTCATATATTACTCTCATCAAAGAGATGTTAGATATAAAATTATGCCAAAATCTCTAAAGTTTAACTACATTTAATGCTTGTCAAGAGATTGTCGCAATCGCTACAATATTATTATGGTCTATCTACTTTTAGTGCTCAAATTTACCTAGTCATAATTAAGATGTTCAATTATGTTTAATGGATAGTACACATGGTAGCAAGGGATTGAATCTTTAACAAACTATCCTTTGGAACCCCATTTTGTGTTTCAATGGTCTTAACCGTGATTAGGAAGTAGAGATCGCTATCTATATAGCATTGGCTATCTAGTTGCTACATTTGGCCATAATTAGTTTTGTAAATATTTGAATTCTTGAGCTAAGCTTATTGCGATCTTTATTTATGGTTACAGTCGCAAATTCAAACTTGTAACAATCTTGTGACATATGGCATCTATTGAATGCAGCTCTAAAATCTTTTCAAACTCAATTGAAGATCGTGGTCACTATTAAGGAAGTGAATCTCACCGTGATTGCTTCTATCCAATTTGTGTTTAAGGCTTCACATGGTAGCGGTACCTATTGTAGTATTACTGGTCACAATTTATAAGCATTTATGAATTTTATGCTTTATTCAACTTCCAATGATACTTGAACTTGATTTCTGCAATTATCATATTTGGAAAAACCATTAGTACTATTCAATCATGTGTTGTCAAGATCAAAAGAGAGTTTGACTTAAGTTTGACCACTTAGTCCAATAATAGCTTATAATGGTAAAAGGAGAGCAATAGAAGGGGCTTATGTTTAATATAAATGGAGTTAGCTAATCTATCATTACTATCTTTCTCATCACATCACATCTCAATAATGGTTCAATCATTATAAAAATGATAAGTGGATGTTCATTGGTGTATATGGTTGGTACAAGTTCAAAAATAAATAGAGAACTTAAGATTTATTAAGGACATTGAAGATGTAGTTTAAACATATATGATTACATGTAGGCGATTTTAATGAAATTTTAAAAAGAGATCATCTAGATCTGAAGAGGCTATGAATAAATTCTATAAGGCTATAAAGGATTATGGTAGATTTGGATTTAAAAGGTCACCAATTCACATGCTTTATTAGGCAACATAGTGAAACAAACATCTAAGAAAGAATTGAGTTTTGGCAAATGAAAAATGGCATATCAAATTTTCTCTTGTTATCTTATTTTACTTAGAATAGATCATACTACAACCCCATTTCTATGCTTTTAGGTCTTATAAAAGCATTTTGGGTCTTATAGAAGTACTAAGGAATTAAATAAAAAATAAACAAATTATTTCATTATGAAATTTGGTTAAAGTATGAGGACTGCAAAAAGGTAACTAAGAGAAGCTAAGGTCAATCTTCAATTCAAAGTAACTTTGATTTGAAGGTCAAAATTTAGAGGCAGAAGTTAGCAAAATGGAATAAATGTGTGTTTGGGAATGTGTGTACCAAACTGAATCTATATAGTGTAAAGTTAATGGGTCTTCAAGGGCAAACCTAAAGTGAAATAGTTAAGGCTAAATGTAAATAAGTGGAACATGGAAGTAATAACCTTTTAAAGCTTAAGGAGATAATATGGTTACAAAGATCATATGTTTAATGGCTATAAGATGGCATCCTAAATTATAACAAAATAATTCATAGATGTTTCCAGATCGGTGCCATCTAGAATTATTGAAAATGCCTTTGAGTATGACAATTCTCGAATGTCAATAGAAATGAATGATTTTCTAAAAAAAAAAAACCTTTACACTATTATGGAAATCTATCAAGCTCTAAAAGAGATGCATCTATCTAAGGCACCTAGTCTAGATGGAACGTCTTTTTTATTCCATAAAAAATTTTTGCATATTATTTATGTTGATTTAGTGTCCACTATGTTGAATATTTTAAATAACAATTATGACCATATTTCTTAATCATACTTTTATTTATTCATTCCTAAAATAAAAGCAATAGAATTCATTAAGGATTTCAGATCCCTTAGCTTTTGCAATGTGACTTTAGAATTATTATGAAAAACATTACTAATAGGTTCAAAATTATCCTTCTAAAATCATATCTAGTTCTAAAAGCACTTTTGTTTTAGGTCATTTAATTACATTTAATACTTTAGTTGATTTAAAAATTTTCATTCTGAATAAGGAAAATTTGGTAGAACATGAGTTGTAGCATTAAATTGATATGAAATCCTTCGATAATGTGGACTGTCATTTCATAAAATCTATCATTGAAAAGTTGTGTTTTGCTTATAATTAGGTAGATTTAGTGATGAGGGGCATTTTTCTATGTCATTTTTCCTATTAAATAATGGTGATCTAAAGGAATGTCTTTTCTTTTTAAAGTGATATGTAATAAGAAGATCTTATCTCTCCTTACTTATTTTCATTATGTGCTGAAGGGCTATAATCAATGATTATGGATATTGAATCTAAAAAGGAGATTCAGGGCACTAAAGTTATCAAAAATGCACCACCAATATCATATTTATTTATTTATCTTAAGGATGATAACATTATATTTTATCGATCAATTATTTAAGAGGGTGAAAAAATCTTAAGAATCTCGCATTATATGAAAAGGCATCTGTGAGAAACGAAAGGATCTTGGGTTGCACTCAAATAAGTGGAATCTTGCTTATAACTCCATCTTTTTATCGACCAATAAAAGGTTGAGAGGATAGGGGTCTTACACTGGTAATAACCCTAAAATGTGGTAGGTGTTTGGATCAAT
This sequence comes from Omphalea diandra, assembly GCA_949677035.1. Classification (NCBI taxonomy): domain Eukaryota; kingdom Viridiplantae; phylum Streptophyta; class Magnoliopsida; order Malpighiales; family Euphorbiaceae; genus Omphalea; species Omphalea diandra. The sequence goes on along the minus strand of CATIWR010014605.1, from coordinate 1,179 downwards.
GGAGGATCTTTAAGCCTCATGCAAGTTTGAGGCCCTTTGTCAATATAATGGTCAACATGGGACTAAGGCAGGAGAATACATTGGTATCATTCCTAGAAGATATGGAGTTGCCACCTTATGGATCAATTGATTCACATGAGTACAAAGCCAAAGTGTCAGTTTCTTCTTCCCTTACATGTTACTGCCATCTACCGTTATGTCGATGCTCTTAATGAGGAAAATGAAAATTCCTCACTAAGAAGTTTGTACCATTACATAACTTTCTAGACTTGCCCTACCTCATTAACGCCAAGGCAATTCTCTCTAATTCATACACTTATACCTTGGGTGCTTTTGGGGCAAATAAGTTAGAGACTTCCTTAGCCTCCAAAAGGAAGAGCCTAATTATCTAAGAGGGAGCTCAATCCATGCCACCTCCCAACCTAAACCCAAAATCTCTCTTGCCTTCGTCAATAAGAAGCTTGACAAAATGATGAGGATGATAAAGAGAAGCTTTCTCCTACTCTCTCACCTCTATAGTGATTTGGTGGTTATTCAGGAGAAACTTGGTGCTACCCTTTGCCACCTCTTAGACATTGAGGATTGGGAGGACACACCTAAAGAAGAGGATGGTAAAGAGGTTGAAGAGGGCAATAAAGCTCAAGGTGGAGGAGTAGATGAGGTAACTGACAATTCTGGAGATGATGATAATTCCTCAATTTTCTAGTTTGTTATTAGTTTTTAGAAATTATATTTTATTTCTTTATCTTTGTAAAGAATGTGATCCCATAGTTTCAAATAAATGAAAGTATTTTTTTTTATCCTTTGCAATTGATTATTTCATATGGTGTGTGATTGCTTGTAATAGCCGTATTCATTTACATAACTCATATCATTCATGTTCAAAATACATATGCATAACGGTTTTATCCATCCTACACACAATCAAACATTTATTTGATGTACATATATGTATATGACACAAGGAGAGAGAGACTTTGGATTCAGCCGACGACTTGTGGTCCATATGTCTCAATGTAAAACTAAAAGCACCAAAGTGTCCAATTCCTATTCTTCAGTATCTGAAAAAAATTTTGCGATTTGGTGAGTCGCGACTCAGTGAATAAAAACAATAATCAAATTCTCATGGCATAATCCATAATCAAATATCATTAAGATACATTGCAAGTATAACAATTA
>CATIWR010014593.1:0-13140 GCA_949677035.1 Omphalea diandra | reverse complement strand
ATTTATCATTATATAAATTTCAATTTCATATAAAATCAATGAAATTATAAAATAATTATTTTTTATTATTATACAATATAATTATATATTCAATTGTTTTGTTTACTAAAGGGCATAATTGAAAATATATAATATATTTTCCCTCCTTTCCTCCCATATTTAGTTATCCAAATAAGGAAATTTCTTCCTTATTTTCCTTTCATCTGTGGAATTTTGCCAAACATAGCGTCAGTGTCGACCGCACCCTTACTTTGCGTTTCATTTCTTCAAACTTATTAACACATTTTTTTAGGCAAAATATAAAATTGACAACTGGAATCTATTAACCACTCATTGTATAATGATTTTTTTTTATCTGTTTCGTACTATCATTATTAACCACATCAATATTTAGGACTTCAGATTCATATTTATTCGTTGAAGTCTATAAGACCTTTCTTCATCTTCTTACAAGTGCATTGAATATGTCCATTATCATGACAAAATTAACATTCTTTTTTCAAATTAGTCAAGAACCCACTTTGTTGCACAGACTGTATTTATATTTGTATTTTAAATAAATATTTAATTAATTTTTTAATAAATTAATAAATTATTAATTTGTGATTATTAACAAAATATTTTTAATAAAAAATAAAATACATGATATAACTATAAAAATGTGTTATTTAGTTATTTCTTAATAATAAAATAGCAAATAGTGAATACATTTAAAGTATTTAAAAAGAAAAAAGAGTAAATTAACAATGAAATGTTTGTAATACATGTACATTAATTTAAATATTAATAAATATTAAATTAAAATAATAAAATGAAAGATTAAGATTAATTGTTAAATACTTTCATGTACAAATATATGAAAGATTTAATAATGTCTTGTCATATTGGTTTATATATAGCCAAATTCAAAAAAATTTCATCATATCAACATTTTGTCTTAGATTATATATATATATTACTTGTGATTTTAAGCATGATCTACTTTTTTCTTCTCTTAAATAATTTTTGTGTAAATTATTTATATAAAGATTAAAATTTGTAATGAAAGCTCCACCATCATTGCAATTACTCAACCTTTTAAATTTCTTATGGTCTAAAACAGTTACAATAATATCCTGCGCAATCAATTTGATTTTCACACCCATTAATATCGCTGCTAAATTGTCATAAGATGATGAAAGAGAAATATAAACAACAAATCTTGATTATCAATTTTTACATTCAAATTAGTCAACTAGATAATTAATTTATTAAATATATTAAGATTATTTTTAAATGGTGTATAATTATTTTTTCAAATATAATTGATTTGTGAGTGATTTTGACATATAGATCTCTTCTTATCTTAATAAGTTTTGTTTTATTTAACATATGATATTTGATATTAAGCATTAAAGTCAAATGAATTGTACTTATTATTTTTTATTGAAGTTTGTTTCAATCATTATTCTTCATAGTTGTTGAATTATTATTATTATTCAATGCTTTAAATAATTTTTGTTGCACAAGGATATCTTCATGATATTTTGCAATGAACTAAAATTATTCTCTCTATCAAATATCTTCACCTCAAAGTTTCGATCATGTCATCACCACATTTTATTCTATTTGCTATGATAATATTATTAAATAAATATCAAAGGAACACAAATAATTTTATGTAATTCGACATAAATTTACTTCACAATGTAATTTATTAATAAAATCAGTAAATGTAATCACTATTTCGAACTTACAAATTCTTAACCTAGTTACGTTCATTGCTCATCAAATAACAACTCTACGCTCTCAACCACTTCAAATCTGCGGTACACAGATCGCGACTTCTTCACTGATTACGGCAGGACCTCAATTATGGCTCCTTGCCATAAACAACTCATGCAGCATCTATTTAGATGTCAGTGCAAGCAAAGTTTACCTTAATCCAAGACAACTTGGGTTTCAATAATCCAAACTTGAACTTCCTTATTATTTTTTTAATTTCTTTATCTGTTAATTCTTGCTTTTTTTTTAGGGTCCAAATAGAAATAATTCTTGTCCTTTATGACTTGGATTTAACAAATTTTATTTGCGAAATTAATTGTGCATGAAGTTCAGTTCTTGATATCTCTGCTTGAACCAATTAGATCAAATTTGAAAAACTTCTTATTACATGGATTTTTTTTTATTCTTACTGAAATTTGAATTTATAATTTTTCAATTTTAAATATCACTGAATCATAAGTCATTGTCATTCATAATAATTTTTTGATGATGTTTAAAAAATAAAAGAGTTTAGCAATTTTTTTATTAACCGAACTAATTAACATTACTAACATTTTTAGAAATATTATAATTATATTTGCATGAAAATTAAGTTGTTAATAGTCTAATCAAAGCAGGTATACATATAAAATGATTATCCATCATGCGAGCAAAAGCCCGTGTGAAAGCAAGGAAAAACATTTCAAGGTATCAAGATGGAAAGAAGGGATGTCGTACGGGAAAGACGCGTTTAGGAATAAAGCTGAGAATCAATAACAAAAAGATAGCTACCCCTCATTGATTAGGTTAATAATGTCCCGTTTAAATAGAAAATATAATTCTAAAAAAAAATAAAATAATCAATAATTATTAATTTGAATAACAGTCTCTGAATATCCAATAATATCAAACTGAATAAATAAAAAATAAATAAATTAAAACAAAGTAAACTGCGAAGTCTCAATTGAACAAAATTGAATAAAATCATTTAAATAATTACAATAACAAATAATAACCCAAGAAAAAATGTAATTCGAGTATACCCAACAATGTTAAAAATAGATGAATCAAGTATCCAAATAAGAGTAGACCAAAGTTTGGATCAACTATAAATATTTAATGATCTGAAAAAAAGTAGAGCACATGCAAATTGAGTTAACATTTAATGAATGATATTATAGCACACTACAAAATAAGAACAAATAATTGCCCGAATAATTTCACAATAGTTTTATAATTCCAAACATGCTAATGCTGCTACAAACAATTAAAAGTCTAGTTGAACCATTCAAACAAATAAAAAATATTAAAATCAACATCAATCCATTTAACACAGCAAAACATTTTACAATAAATCTTTTCGGTACAATACTCCAAGGTAATGATAGTTCATATCATCAAAAATCTAGTTGGTGAGCGCGCTACTAAATAATCATATATAAATCGCTTCATACACAAATATCAATGCATGACTTTAATGCAGTACAATAAATTATGAACCATGATAATAAGCAATGCAATCATATTACCGTGATGATCCATATAGCGAGGCCTAGATAACAAATAATCAAATATATATAACTATATATTAAATACCGATTAAAATCCAAACTCATTCAAACAGTCATCAAATTATAAATTAAATTAAAATTACAGAATTTCAAATATCAAAATCACTACTGTAAATAACAATACTCAAAATCAAATATTAACAATCCAAAGTTCAAATACCTCAGATTTGATAATTTAAATCCAATATATTCTAAGTATTCATTTTCATAAAATTGAACTATATATTCGAAATATCAGATGAAATTTCAAATAATTTAAAGGTCTGTTTCTGGATGCCTATAAACTCTAAATGTATAAAGTATTTAACAAACACTTTATCCAATCATTTATAAATAATTTTAAATAAGCAATAAAATCAATTTGTTAAAGATTTATATTGAGTATTTTATAAAAATATATTTAAAAGGTTATTGTCAAATCGATAAATATTTTCATGCTAAAGTATATAATATGTACTATAATTACGACTTACCTATACTCCAAATACAAGGTAAGTCCAAAAAATCTAAAATATAGCTAAGTCCAAGCACCAAAAATAGATAATTTCAACAAATACTAGAACGATCCAAATTTCTTATACAATTTTAAGATAGAGATAGATGATTGATCTGAATAAAAGATCTTAATAAAAGCTAACTCATATAAAATCAATAAGTTTTAGCACAGAGAATTGAAATAAAGATAAATATTAAGAGACTCAAACTTCTTGTATACTAAATTGTTGAAATAAATAAAATAATTAATTTAATAGTTCAAATCACAAGTTGTACCTTAAACTTTTAAATTTAAAGATTAATTGAAGTGAGAGTTAAATATATAATATATTAGAAGCTCATTGCCATATCATATTAAGAAAACAGTTAACTTAATAATAGAGTTTAAATATTGGTTGTAGTTTCTTCCTATATGTAGAAATCAAGGATTTAAATAATAATAATAATAATAATAATAATAATAATAATAATAATAATAATAAATTATTTAACAAACTAATGTAGAGTTTTTTTTTTTACAAGATCTCTCATCACAAAAATATATTACTAATAATTATAATCACTAAAAGACTATTAAAAGAATTTCAGTAATTAAAACCTCATTGACAGCTCCCACCAATCCATAAGAAAACAAAAGAAATGGCAAAGCTACACCTAATAGGAAATTTGGTTCAAGGATGGGCATGGATAAGTGTACCACAGCATGTACACGTTAGGCTTATACATAGGTAGATTTATTGGTTCAATGATAAAAAGCTGTACAGGAATTGTAACATAGGCACCAACAATTTATGAATATTCCATGAGTCTCATAAAGTATCAGTAAAATATTATCAAATTGCTTTACAGAGGACCAATAAACCAAACAAATATGAAGAAGAAGAATCACACAAGAAAGAAGATCTTTATATAAATCCCTATCAATTCTTGTTAACGTATAAAATATGAAATTCATTAAGGCATAATTATAAGAAATAAATACTTGCAGACGAAAGGAATTATAGCAAAAGGAAGAGTGATCCAAAATATAAAGACAAAATTTTTTTAATCAATTAGCCATTCTCTGTAGATTGAACAATAAGGAAAAAAATAAAGACAAAAATAAAAATTTGAGAAGGAATGAGAAATAGCAGATGAAGATTGTAGTTTTCTTTAATCAATTGCTTTTCAAGGGGGGACGTGAACAAGGAGTTGGTACTGCCTAAAGGAAACAGTAATGAGTGTGATGAAGACGTGGGTATGATAAGGGAATATGTGTTCAGTAAGGAAACAATAATAGGTATTAGATAACATCCAGCAATATAGCTTGAGTGGATGATGGACTGTTGAGAATATATATATATATATATATATATATATATATTCAAGAAATTGAATTCTCTTTATTTCCTTCAAAATAGGGGTTACGGTTGGTAAATAAAAGATATTGCATTTATTTATTTTAAATAGAAATTACTATTTTATATGTCTGAATAAAAATTAATTTTTTTCAAACAAATATAAATTTTAAAATTATAAAATATTGAGATATTACCAATAATTTGATAACTTAGTTGAGCATTTACAAAGACTTTAGATTTTTTATAGAATAAATAATTTAGATCTTAATTCTCCTATCAGCAAATAAATTTTTTTAAAAGAAAAGAAACCACTATATATTTCAATGGTCCTACGCGTCTCCACTTATAAATACCAAGTAGTAGTGCTAATTAATGTCATGAATTTTAAGAAATGGAGCCAAGTGGTTGGTTGTACCTGTAGTGATATTAATGGTGGGTTTGCTCGGGAAAGGCCAATTGCAAAATGGGTTTTTTTCCTCTTCAGGCCCAAATGCTGATTCTATAGTTAGCTCTAGTGTTGAATCACACTTCCAAAGAGATCCAGCCATTGCAGCTGGTTTGCTCAGGCTTCATTTCTATGACTGCTTTTTTCAGGTTCATTTAAGTTTTGATTATTTTTTCTACTTAATTAATAATTGTTAGGTAAGTATAAAGTCAAAGGGTGTTGCGTGCTAACATTAATTTTCCACAGGGCTGCGATGGGTCGGTGCTGATTTCAGGGTCTTCTGCAGAGAGAAATGCATTGCCAAACTTAGGATTAAGAGGATTTGAAGTAATTGATGATGCCAAATCACAGTTAGAGGCAGCTTGCCGTGGAGTTGTCTCATGTGCTGATATACTTGCATTAGCCGCTCGTGATGCTGTAGATATCACTCTCCCCTCTTTTTCTTTGGGCACATTTCAAATATTTAAAGAAAATGTGTTTTGAACCCCAAACCTTTTATACTAAAAGATATTCATTTGATCATCAAACTATCAGCTCATAGATGTCTCTTATATTTATAAACATGCATATTGATATACATATATATGCATGGTGGTTTTTCAGAGTGGCGGTCCAAGTTGGACAGTTCTAACGGGTAGAAGAGATGGGAGGATTTCTTCATCATCCCAAGCCTCTAATTTACCTTCACCTCTTGATTCCATCGCCACCCAGAAGCAAAAATTTGCAGCTAAAGGCCTTGAAGATCATGATCTCGTTACTTTAGTAGGTACAGTATATATATACGTCACTCTCTTTTCCGCATTGTTTTCATGACTTGCATGATATATTTGTATATATCCTATGTGGCTTTTTTTTTCGTTAATTAGCTTCCAATAAATTTAACTATCTCATAGTCTTACACCTGTGAAAATTATTTTAACCATCACTATTATTAAATTAAAATTTTTCGATTTTCTCTAAATTTATTTGAAAAGATAAAGAGAAAACTTGAGTTTGTTTGTTTTGAGGGAACTTAGTTAAGAACTTAACTTTTTGGGTAGTAATAATTTTCTTTGTAATTTGATAGTAAAAAAGTACAAAATCGAAAGAAATTTATACTTCCTTTGAATTACTCAACTTTTTTGATATTGAGAAAGAAAATTAAGAAAGTCAATAAATGCAACTTTTAAAAAGTTCATAAAACCTCTCGAGCAACATTAATAAAATAAATTAATCAATTGGAGTTGTATATAATCTGTTTGGATAATTTGCATCCATGGTCATCAAATTATAATCCGAATTTTATAATAGTTATATAATTAATTTTTTATTACGAATGTCATTAAACTATTATAAGTATTTTATAATATTTTTTTAATAGATTATGAAAGTCATCAAACTATTATAAATATTTTACAATAGTTTTTTAATAGATAAAAGTTTAATTGAGCCCTTAAACTTTTTTAAAAAATTACATATTAGTCAAAATTAATATTTTTATTTAATTTAACCTTATATTGAGATTTAAAAATTATTTAAATAATAAAAAATAAACTTTCTTATTTTATATCAATAAATTTGTGCACAAAATATATAAATAAATTAAAAAATAAAATATTTTCTTAAACAAATACATGTTATTATAAATATTAGTAATACATACTTTGATTTTTTTAAAAAAAATAATTTTCTCATATTAGGATTTAGTCCTCACATTTCTCAAATTGAGATTAATGTTTTTGAAATCGAATAAAACTAGCTAATCAGATCAATAAAATCGAGAACTAGCCAGTGATTTAGTTTGATTCAGTGCAAAAATTTGACACCCAAAAAGCTAGTTAAAACCGCATAAAACTGAAAGTCAGATCAAATCGATTCAATATAAAACTGTCGTTTTGTAAAAATTTAAAATTTTTAAAATTACACTATTTTACTTAAAATTTTACAAATATTTTTTTATTACTTTGTTATATGATTTTTATTGTATTATATTATTTTTATAATTTAAAATATTTTAAGTATTATATATTTTTTAAAACATTTAAAAATACCTTATTAAATTAGACCAATTCAACCAATTAATCTAGTCGAATCTGGAACCAACTTATGTTTATTTTCTTTTTGGTGGATAACTTTGAGCTGAATTTCCTATATCCTTTTATGTTTGAAGGTTCTTTGGTTCTGGTTGTTGGTGAACCTTCACTTTGAGCTGAATTTCCTATGCCCTTTTATGTTTGAAGGTTCTTTGGTTTTGGCTGGTGGTGTGGCTGGCGAGATTACACTATTTTTACAGGTGTGAGCCTTTTCTGATAGATCTGGCGTGATATTCTTCTAATTTGTGAAATATTTTGATTTTGTTCCTTACACATGCCGAGGTTACTTTTTGTTCTTTTGGTTGATCGTGAATTATCGTCTCTACTCCCCCATCATCTATCCGTTAAGTGTTATAATCTGATGTTGACTCTTTTCACTTTGAAGATTGCAGCGTTAATATCTGAAGGTCAGCATCAAGGTAAATCAGCTCCAGTTGTGTATATCTCTGGGGAAGAGGTGAGATTTTACTTTCTTTGATCTTCATAATGCAGACAGTATTTTATCTAGCCCAAAAAAGGGAAATGAAAAGGATTTTTTTTTTCTTGGATATATGAGAATCCACGTTGAATTATTCTGAGTTCTGACTATTGCTGGAAGCCCTACTACTTTCAGTGAACTCTCTCGACGTGCTACTGGAAGTAGGACAAGTCTGATTGAATGGCAAGAATACCTTTTTTTTTTCCGAAGAATGTCTTTGAACCTTTAACTAAAATATGTGATGTAGAGTCTTGCTTGGTTTATTTAACGGATGAAACTTCTTTTAAATGTCTGATTCAACTATAATATTGCAAAAAAAGAACATATGATAAGTGCATGAATTTGGTTGATTTATTGTATAGGAAAATCTATGTTTTTAGTTTTCTTGATAATAATCACAATACTTCAACGCTAAAAGAACATTGGGTTCCCAAAGATGCAGCTATAATCGAATTATTATGAAATGATTCACGTTTTGTTTTTTTGCAATGAAAACTTCAGTTGATTCTCATTATCGAAAAAGATATGTTTAATGATCTGTGTTTGAGTCATCTGCACATTTCTGTGCAAAGTGCAAACTGATCTCAAGCAGTAAGTGGACATCTGATGATCAAATGTTTATTGCTTTTTTGGTTGATTTACATGCATATACCAATCTACTGGTGTCTTATGGTAATTAGCATTATATTACTTTATTGCTATGCTTATCCACAGATTTGTTGCTTTATAACTTGGAACTAAATGCCAATCGTGTTGTATAATTTATGGAAAAAATCGTGTATAGTTTTAAGCTTTTGTTAAAAGTCATGCTAATGTGGTAATGCCTCTGGTGAACTTTGGGATGGTGTTCCACTGTTGCAATTGCCGAGAAAAATTTGGCGACCCCTGAGCAACCAGTTATGGTAAGGTAAGTTGGTAATAAAAAGTCTGAAACGTGCCCCAAACTCCTTGGCTTGATTTTATGTTAACCAGGCGCAGGACAGGTTTGATCATCCCTAAATTGACAGTATTTGCAATTTGACATCAAGAAGAGCTTAAAGTCAAACAGAATCGCCCACCGATCCAAAAACGATGTCCAATATAACCGTATGTTGTCGTTTTCGGCTGTTGAGCTTGAAATGTAAAAGACATAATGGTGATTGTGTTTGTACTCAAGAGTAAGGACTTTGAAACTTTAGTTTTCAAAAGTCTTCCTTCACCACATTACACTTATATCCAGAAATTTTTTTTCTTTTATCGATCTATGTATCTATCTCCAAACGGAATTAATTTTGTTTGGTGGGATGAGAAGAAGAGATTGAATTTAGTTATACGATCGGATGTTCTGTGGGAAATCTGTGCAAGCTGATGTCTATCAGTTTCTGGAAGGCTGGACTTAGTGGACAGCTGCAGAAAGCGTTTGTTGCAGGTGAATTTTATTTTATCTGTTTCATTTAATAAATTTTAGTATGTAATTAAGAAAAGAAACTAAAAGATGTTACCAATTCATTACAGGCCGTTGGCTTTATATGTTTAAATTTATTTTAATCAATCTCTTACGCTTATAGAGCTGTTTAGTAATTATTACAACATACAAATTTAACATTTTATACATTATTATCTTTATAATGCATGATATTTACGATCGTTTGTGTTGTATAATTTTAATATTTTATTACTATACTTTATATTCGAATATAACTGAATTTTATGCATTAAATTAAGACTAATAGGTTATGTTAAATAATTGAAACTAAATGAATTTAACCTGCAACATTGTGAGGGTTGTTTTACTAGTTTGATTTAAATTAAAAAACTAAACTAATTCAATTTTGCTTAGATTTGTTTTGGTTTGATTTATTTTTAAAAAGTTGATTGAGTTTGGTTAGATTTGATTTTTTTTTTTGTAAGAAATTTTAGTTTAATTAAATTGCACTGAATCAATTTTAGATCAAATAAAAATAGTTTAAACATATATTAAATCAAACCTAAATGTTTTAAAATTATGTAAATTCATTATTTATATTAAAATATATGAAAATTTATTAATAATTTTATTATTTGTATAAAAAATATATCATAAAATTATTGTTTATATTAAAAATATTTTTTAAAAATTATTTTTTATATTAAAAAGATTTTTAAAATTCGATCTAAATTTAACTGAATACCAATGAAATCAAATCAAATTAGTTTAATTCAATTTGATTTTTATACTTTGTTTGATTCTTAAATTTTTTCTAATTTTGATTTTTTAATTTTTAAAAATTCAATTAGTCAATTTAATTTGAACCGATTATACAACCTAGATGGGTATATTAAACTCACCTAAAGCAATGAAGAATTAAAACTCATAATTTTATAAAAATAAAATGTAATATATATAAATTTAAGGGTTTAATGATTCAAAAAATTCAAAAGTATCTGCATATTTGCAATTATAATTCAAATTTATAAACTTTATAATTGAGACTCATTTTTGAATTTTAGTAACAATTATAGCCAAATTATAAAATTAGAAAAAAATTATTATGTTTATTATCAATTTTATTAATTATTTTTTATCAATTAAGTATCCATTATAACTTAATTACTATTAAATTAATTAACATCAATTAATTATAGCTTAATAAATACATATTTTTCTCCTAAATTTGTTATTTGGCTAAAATTGTTACTAAAATTCAAAAATGAGTATCAATTGCAAAGTTTATACGTTTGGACAATAATTATAAATATACACATACTTTTAAATTTTCTGAAATAAATTATATAGTAATATTATAGTATTGTATTATTTCATAAAATTTTATATTATATATGTGATTTATCAATTATTTATAATAATTTTATATAATAAATAATTATATTTGACAAAATTATTATTTAAAAATTATATTAATTATGATAATATAATATAATAAATAATACTATAACATTCATCATATTTTAATATATCAAATTCATATAATATAAATAATAAAATGAATTTTCTAATCATAACTTCTTCTCGATTTGGTCTTTTTTTTTTAAAAAAAAAAGGAAATTCTGAAATGTACTGTGACTCCCCAGGGCGGCAGATGCTTCGTGGAAGCTTATTTTTGTTGGACGAACTATCCTCCTCCACGGCACATTTGTCCAATCAGAACCACAATTGTAGTGTGCATCAAACGACGCCGCTTAACATCCACCGCATCCTCACTTCCAATTTCAAAACCACCTAATGCAATTTTCTTAAAAAAAAAAGAAAACTACCTAATACATTAACTATCTTGTGTTCACATAATAAGTTGAATTTTATTTAATTAATTTTTTAAAATAGAATTATCTAAAAAAATAAATTACTTTTTTAAAATTTCTTTCATTAAATAAGATTTATTATTAAAATAAAAAATATTTTTATATAAAATTAACATTGTATTTGACATAAATAAATTTCATTGTTTTATGAATTTATTTGTAAATTTATATTTATGTGTTTATATAAATAAATATTTATTTGAATTTATATTTTATTAAATTTTAAAATTGGTTATATCTGAATCAAATTTTATTAAATTTGATCAAATTTGTAAATAAACTCTAAAATTATAATTTTTCACTATAACAAAAATACTCTTAGTTAAAATATATTTTTTTACTTTTTTATTTCCTCTTTTTGAATTTTCTTTCCTCCTTTTTTCTTCTATCTCTACTTTTTCTCTCTTTCTTTTTTTGTATTTTTAATATTTATAAAATTTTAAAAATAACACAATAATATTTTATAAAATTGAATATTTTATTGAATTATACACTTAACAAATACAAAAGTCATTTTATTTGAAAAGAATTATATTATTTTGTAGTATATAGAATACATAAATCCATTTGCAAATGTTTTTATAAGCAATTTATTTGTAATTGAAATAAATTTTAAATTATGATTGAACCAAACACCATTGTAAATGAATGACAATATTAGCACTCTTCAAAATTTGTTAACATTTCCCTCACTATTTTCATTATTTAAATTGATTATCATATCCTTCATATGTTGTATTAATTCAAGTATACTTCTTTTACTGATTCTTATAAGATAAAAAATAATTTTTGTTTGGCTATCATAATAAAAAAATAATAAATTTTTTTATCTTTAAATATTGCTTACATTTGAAATTTCACTAATTATATAACCATATACTAATTAAAAGATACTATAATATGATTAACTATTGATATTTTGACTTATTACTTCATAAAATAAGTTTATTATTTAATGAATTTTAAGTTTTGCGGTTAATATAAGAAAAACTATTCAATAATTATGAATCATATGACTCATCTTATAAAAATTTTTACCTATTAAAAATTGATCACAAAATTTAACAAATAATACTTCAATAAGGTGTATATTTTTAAATGATATATATTTTCTGTTAAGTTTATAGAAAAAAAACATATATTAGATATTATAACTGGTTAAAAATTGAAATAGTTAAATGAAATACAAGACATTAACTAACATTCCAATATAAAAAGGTTAAAGAAAAAATTGTGAATAAAATTAAAATTCATAATTAAATATTTTTAAAATAATTGATAGTATGTAATTATTTTTTATTTTTAAATATTTTAAATTTCTTCTTAAAAATTTCGTAAAAAAAATATTGATGTTTCATCATTTTATAAAAAGTTATTATTTTACAATAATTTTTAATTTCTTTTGTAACAACTAAATGTAATAATTAATTTTTTTTATTACTGATTTAAAAGGGGAAAAAAATTACTTGTTATGAAAATCCATAAAAAGTAAATATAAGATCAAATTTTTTGTGTAACATATAAATAATAAAATAATGAACTTAAATAATGAAAACAATAGGAAAAGTGTCAAAATTTGAAGTGTTAATATTTCTGCTCCTTATAAATAAATATAAAATAGAAAATAAAATATTCATTTAAATGAATTCTATCACTTCCATATTTATTTCAAACACATAACTTTTACTATAAAATTATTTATTTTCAATTATATATA